>JAHQIW010005353.1:0-58969 GCA_019055375.1 Parelaphostrongylus tenuis
GGGAAGGGCGCCACTATATTTGTTACTTTATACTCCTTTTCATTTTTTTTTTCTCGGCATGTTGATTACCTTAAACACAGTACTTAGCCTGCCATTATAAGTTGGACGAGAAGAAGATTAAGGGACCAATAAAAGTACGCAGAATAAAAAAGACGCATGACGCAATCAGACGTGAGTGTCCCATGGGATGCGTCGGTGTAGTTTTGCGGTACTGTGTAGGTGCAGGGGAGGGTGGGGCCGCGTTACGACGTGATGGGGGGAAAAACTAAAGGTAAGCACAAATAACTAATAAGAGTCTTACTCATAAGTTTTCGCACTATAAGCAACGTGCACATATGACACACTGTTATAATGTATTACAGCGGAAGGACGTGAATGAACAAGGTCCTTAGGGGATAATTAAGTCCTTCAAATTTCTTTATCCTGTAAACGCAAATCCATCAGATTTTTCGGGGGGGAATAATACTTTGGGCTCTACTCCAATTTTATAGCTCAAGGGAAATGTAGCGAACATATATGCTACCATCCCGAATCTGCTTTGCATTGTCGTTGTTGCTAACTTTGCTGCACTTTTTGGAATGATAAGGAGGTTCTTGGACATCGTCTAAACGCAGGGAATTAGCTCATAGTAGGTATGCACGTACTTCCCTTCACACTTACAACATAGCGGGAGATGGAGAGGTGTTAATAAGATTGACACGGTTGGGGGGGGGGGGGGTACTGTTGACTCAGAGTTTTCCACTATGGATGGTGGTATCATCGGCCGCGGATGATGAAGGTACTAGGCAGTGCACCATTCTAGCTCTGACCTCGGTACTGACGAAATAGTCGCTACCAAATTCCGTTATCTGTCCACGCAAGTGTTTCTCCTATTTCACAGGTTCGAGTCGTTTTGCTGGCGTCGTTTCACTTTTTTCCCTTGCATCGCTTTATTATGGTGTCATGACTTGATAGACTGTCGCGTTATTAACTAACGCAGTACTGCGGGTAAAGCCGCCGCGTGGAAGGTCTCTCGCGAAATCAGCACAGTCTGATTCTTGGGATTAGCTGTCCCGTTGGCCCGTGCAACCTCTGTCTAGGCGTCAAAGGGCGCTTCGCTTTTGCCTATCGGTCCTATGCTGCACTAACAAATAGCGTATTGGCGGTTGATGTGGTCATCGTTTTCTATACTGTTTGTCAACCTCGTGTGTTATGAGAGATTCTAGTAAATCGTCTTCGTCTGGTGCCAAGAGATGACGAGCGTTTCCCTCGTGGTCCTGGTGACAACCACTGATACAGGCGACGTTAACTCTTGAGAAAATCAACTTTCGTCGACGGTGACCCTGGTCAGAAATGGAGCGTGAAAGTGACGACGGAGCAGTTCCTGAACGATGTGCAATTTTGATTAACTGTGTTCAACAGATTTTGTGTATGGCGCTCTGGTGCGAAAACTTTTGGGAGAACCTCATAGTAAGTAGTTGAATTATGTGATGATAGAAAAATCAGTACGAAATCTAGAGGATTCCCCAAGATTCATGACATTCTGGCTCTTACCAAGTTCCTTTTGAATGTTCTTCATGTTGGTTGTGCAGGTGCAGTGTAATAGTTCGAGGCGTATTGCAGTACATGAGTGGATGCTGGTTTAATCTTGTATCCTCAGCCTATCAAGCCTTTCATCTGTCCGGCTTGGAAAATCGTCAGCCGACTTTTTGGGAAATAGTAACTTGACTTGATAAAATGGTGAACCCATGCTAGTCATTGTGCAGATTAGGTGTGACTTCAGTCATATCTATCGATACTCAATGAAGTCAAACGCACTATGTATCCCGTAGAGACTGATAATGCTAACGGCTTCATCCCTCATCCTTTGATTCATGTTGCATAATGGAAAACACCAGCTCATTACATTACGCTGGTCAAGCAATCAAGTGATTGGGAAGCTCAAAATTTTGTGGGCGGGATAGCGTAAATATCAGTGATGCGGTGTGTCATGAAGTAGGGTGATAAGCAGGGCTTTAATTCGATCTCCTCTTCCAATACTGTTTTACAATCAATTTCAAAAAGAATGTTTGAAGCCTAAGTGAGGTTGGTACGCCAGGGCCATACAGGCGTGATTCAAAGGTCTAGCCTCCTCGTCAGTGACCCACGCCCCACATTAGTCGATGTATCTCAGCTGGTAGAACGAAACTGATCCATGACATCAACTGCTTAAAAACAATCGATGCCATATTTTACAATCAACCAACGAACTCAGTAGAATAGGTCCTAGCCTGGCCGTCTCCACGACTGCAAGGGGAGTCGTCTTGATCAGCGATTAAGGGCAATCATAATAAATGTAATCCTCAAAGGGCAGCCGAAACTTTCTGGAGGACCAAAGCAAGGTAACGAATCGAATACACGGCGTACTAGGATCTACACAGTGAAATATGTGGATGATTCATGTGGAATGAAGTTTAAAAAATGCAGAACTAAGTATTTTCTCAATTGCTAGAGGCAAAATAATTAAGAGATAGAATTTTATAGCGATCAAATATGGTGCAGAGAAAGATTATGCTCTTTCTCAATCGTATATTTTGTATACTGTTTTTTATAAACATGTATAAAAAAACAGTTTCAGGAGTTTTGTACGATAGACTGCATATGTGTTACCTTCATAGCTATCGCACTCGCGGCGGTCATCTCCGATGTCGCTTTAATCACTTTGCTTCTGACCACAACGATCAACTGGATACCGCAAATCAAGGAAACTTACAACAAACCATCGGTTATTCTCCTGTCAAGAACCATCGCAATTTATTTTTATAAGCAGCAATTAAGTATTAATAACAATTTCGGGTGGGATATTTCCTTTCCTTGCCGAGTAATTGTAATGAAAGAGCGCATGTGGCGCAGTGGTTAGAGGTGCTCTGCGTCGCACACGAGGTCAATGGTTCGATCTCTCGCTCATGGCTCACCAAGCCATCCATCCCTCCGGGGTCGGTGAATTGGTACCAGACAGGTCTCAGACTTGTCTGGGAGGATAAGCAGCACTGACTCGGTTCAGCGGGAGGCCACCGCGAGTCATTGTAAAGACCAGATATGCATTCAGTCACCTCAAAACGATGCTAGAAATTGAAGTCGAATGCATGGCGCATCCCTCAGGGATTGATCAACGCCGAGAGCTTCATCCTTCATTAGCTTCAATAGTAATGAAGATAGTGGAATAAAATATCTTCAGTTGGAACAAAAGACCGGTCTTGTACCATTGGCTTTTACACCATCATTGAGATTTTAAAATGAGTTATGAAAAGTTGCTGACTTAGCATAATCATCAATATGCTCAATCGTCCTTGAATATCAATATTTAATTTCCACTCACCTGTTTGATACAAATTACTCAAAGCTCAATTTTATCGATATACATGTAATTCACATTTCAACTTTATGCGTTAAGGAAACAGATGTGTAGATTTGAAGGGTTGAAAGTTTGAAGCTGTTTCGCCTTTTCATCACACTTCCGGAAAAGTTTTAAGCTTAGAGGGCAATTCATTCTCAGCCAATCACTAATAGATTTGGAAACGCTTATCATTTCCACTTTTAATTATATATATATATATATATATATATATATATATATATATATATATATAAATGATAAAAAGTACAAGGCTGTTGGCGTTGAACAGTCACTGAGGGACGTTCAAGGGCTCGACTTCATTAACCATCGTTAAGGGCTAGTGTAGATATACCTGAACAATACCACTACTTTTTATGGCCTACAGAAGTACCAAGCTATGCCGCCATCCTCTCAGTCAAGTCTGACTTCAGTTTACGGATTTCGGATTAAGTCACTACAAGCAGGGTACGGGCCACGCGTGTATTGGAGATCTGTGGCCGAGTGGTTGTGATGCTCGTTGCTACGCGTGTGGTGCTGAATCTCACCTCCTTCCACAATCTTCGGCAATCAACGACGAATGCCCTTCGCCACGCTACAGCCACGCTATCCTCGAGATTGCAAGGAGACGTGCTCAGCAGCTATTCTACAACGTGCATGAGGAAGACGACAACCGAATTGAGTGCTAGAATATTGGGATACACATAGTGAAAATATGTGTGAGACGGGTCAAATAAAATGAAATAAAAAAGCTTTGAGTCTTTTCTAATTACGGTAGACTTTATTTCGAAACTGTATAGTACACAGCAATGCAAAAGATTATAAGAAATTTGATGCAAAAGAGTATTTTACATAGAAGTATTGAACGATATATGCAAGAAGGACCGATTCATTGCACAATGCTATAAGATTTCTACACGTGAATGTTATAGGAAGAAGTTTACCTGAACAAGTATTTTGAGCAGAATGTTTCGAAGATTTAAAAAATGTAGAAATCTGGCATGATGTTAAGACAACTTTTTTTGATTTTCTCCTTCAAGCCAAACACGAGGTGTTACATCAAACTTTATTTGACAGCTGACGTTTCGTCAGTTGGCCTTCTTCATAGCCTGGAAAGGTCAAATTGTCCGCAATCCAATCAGTCAAATACCTCCATTACTCCTTCAGAAAAAAAATCATCAAACCTAGATTTCAATCGCATCAAGCACAAAATCAACTCTCAGCATACTCACCGCTTTTTATATGTGTTCCACTGAATGGTTCAAGTGGAGATCACAGGAAGGAGATCACATAGGCTCGTAATGCACACTACCCATCAAAACAATCTTATATACTGACTGAAATCACGAGTGATAACATAGGCATTCCTCCCTGCGGTTCATGGTTGGACTATAGTTGGTCTTATCACTATTTTTTTTTCTCAATCGGCATCAAGTACTGAGCTCAACAACAGTGCGGTAAGTTTGATAGATCGAATTGATCGTGAGTTATAACACTCTTTCGCCATGCTCAACTGCTGATATATGCAAAGGGTAGGGAGTTCAGTAAAAAGATAATCTAGATAATAACATAACATCTCAGTGGGTTTATTCATCATAACTCCCTCTGAAGTGGTTGCTCATTGTTGATGAGCTTGGAGCGATTCAGTGGCAACGCGGTAAGACCGAGATGAAACGAGTGAATTTGATTTTGTGAGGGAGCAAATGCAAAGTTATAATAGCCGCTCCTTTTAATGCAAGTGTTAGAGATCATGTAGAGCTGTGAGTTGTGATTAGAACCATGGTCGATCAGTGGATAGTCGATGATGAAATTCCGCGCTCAAGGCTTATAAAGTCCTACATACATTCGGGGTTGCTGAGCTGGTAGCAGACTTATTGGGAGGATAGCAGCACTGACCTGATACATCGGTGGGCCACAAGGAGTCTCTGCAGAGTCCAAATATGCATTCAGTCACTTAAGACGATGCTAAAAAATGTAGTCGAAAGCATGGCTCATTCCTCAAAGATTCATATGAACGCTAAGAGATTTATCCTTTATCCCTTTTCACCATGTGTTGACACACACTTATCAAAAACGAGAAAGGAATCTTTTCGGCGACGTGGAAAAGCGGTAATTCAAAGCTAAAGACTTTCAAATGGTCACATGCAAGCGATTGCATTGAGTATAGGTTCTTGATGAGATCACTCAAAGTGGATCATTTACGATGGGCCATCGAGGAAATAAATTCGAAGTCTTTAGCTATGTAGGAGTTCTTTCCCACACTATTCCTTTTTGGGCTAACGTAGAAGAATCAGTTATCATTTAGGCACTCGTCATCAAATTGATTTATGATTACAGTCTCATGGCTCATTAAGATTGAAAATATGATTTGCCTCATAATTTTATCTGCGCCACTGTTTAGTCAGCTCTTTTTTATTCCAAACAAGATTATCGCTAAAGAATGTGGTATAGCGAAAAATCATCTGGTAGCCCCAGCCAGACACTTGATATAGCAGCAGCACTATGGCTCTCCATCTAAGTGAAGTCAGCAATTGCAAAATGTTGTCTTCATGGATATTCCGCCCTGACTAGCCATGGCCGCGTTACAGGCATGACCTTTTGCGGCAGTCTTCTGCTGAGGCAGCAAAATAGGGCTTTTTGAAGTCTTACATCATTAGAGTGAGTCCTGAGTCTACTATGAGAGCATCGCGGTCACACCTAATGGTTGACTTGTTTAAATATCCGCCAGCCCAAAGAAAACGGAAGTCCCATGCTGAGAGAACATGCTTCTGACTTTCCAAAATTGGCATTGTATGCTGATTTGGGAAGTGTTCGAAAAGAGTAGCACATTATGTCCTGATGCCATTTGAAAACTACTTGGGAATTTGGCAGCAGCATCACGAGAGAAGCGTCGAAACGAATTTGGTGTCGCTCTCTTCACGGTATCGTCTGACCTCACATTGTGAAGTCGACGTGCCTCATTTCAGTAAGCTGGGCCGAACTATGGTAACACATCCACAGTGCTCTGATGTTGCTTCATCGCATTAACCTATATAGGAACGGATTCGTGTATCCGTTGCTACTTCTCTAGGCATTTGGCTGCGAGATCATAAGGGCTGGTTATTGACGTGTTCCATCACAACAGGGCCTCTAAAGGCTGCGATCGCGACCGCGCGGCCAAGCCATCGAGGCGGCGACCGATTTCGTGGCCTGAAGTCTCAGTGAGCGATCGTTTTCGTTACTCTTCCATGGCGATCCTGTGATTCCATCTTTAGTCGTTTCCATTCATGTCTATCATTCTGTATCACTTGCGAACCTTAATACATATTGGGCCAACTCATGGGTCCTGTCTGACCCGCCATCGGGGTATGGGTTCCAGTCCTACTCACATATACTCGATTCTTGTCATGTCAATATATAGTCACACACTGATTCTCTCCTTCGGTGTCCTGGTCTCTTCGGTTCCATTCTGTTCTACTCCGAGGCAAGCATAACGCACTACCGGGGTTTGCCGTCTAGTCAACTCCCGCAACTCATTGCTCAATATATCGATTCGCACTTATTAGTCTGTTGTTACCGTCACACTGATCGACATGTCGTCATAATATATATACCACTGGTATGTCACCACAGTGATGATGTATATATATTTCAAGTTGCTGCCTGGTAAACTATGTTTTTGTCTATATCGACTATATCATTGTTGTCGGTACACCTATATTGTTGTCCATAACTGCTAACTTGCTGTTTATACCGACTAATTCCACCGTTTATCTTGTTGTTCTAAAATTCACCCCAAAAGCGCACCGTCAGTCGTGTCGAAGCCCACTACAAACCGATATCCCTACCATCAGTTCAATCACACACAAAGTCCATCTTCACTTGGTGACAAGATGATTGAAAGTGCTAAGCAGAAAGCCTCTTATCAAATAAGCGCACAAGCACATCAGCTCTTGCGCAACGGTAAAGTCGATATCATACTCATTATATCATACCCATTTAGCGGAAACTGGGCCGAACCACGGTATCACATCCGTCGTATAGCTCTGATTTTGCTCCATGCGTTATCATTTCTTTCGCATTCTGAAGCAGCATCTGTGGAAGGAAAAATCCGATCCGTTTGGGCCGGTTCTAGAAGTCGATGCACGTAGTGGTGCACAATATTCGTTATTTGATTACGGTTTTTTTCTTCGTTTTGTGAAACTTTCTGAATTACTTGTATTACTTTGATATAATAATGTTTTTTTCCACTCGCTCATGTGCTTTTGGTTTGCATATAAGTTTTTTATGTGTCGCGAAAATACGCTAGTTTCATTGCGATTATACTGTACCGCCATCCACTCAGCTCCAATAAATTGTACAAAGGAAATTGCAATGCAAATCTTCAAGTCTTAGTATTTCTCGTTGTCGATTGCACAGGTTGTGGTTGCTCGCCTTTACCTTCGCCCTGCATTTTTGCACCTGCAAATGACCAATGATTTGTTCAAAATTTTCGTACCTCTCAATTACAAAACTCCCATAAAGCTAAAAGCTTAGAGGGTAAAGCTCTAAACGTTGATCCACTCCTGAAGGATGCGCCATTGCCTTCACTGTTTTTAACTTCCCTTGAGATGACTGAATGCGTATCTGGCTTTTAGAATGACGAAAGTGGGCTTCCACTGTATCGGGTCAGTGTTGCTTATCCTCCCAGACATGTCTGGGACCTTTTGGGGACCAACATTTATAGGCAGGTAGCGTCTCGCCGTCTCTAGGCACTCATAGAGGGAGTCATCTGCGTCTCTGTGCCAGGATGTCGCGCTTCCTGCTTTCTCCGTTCCCACGTGCGCTTTCATTATAACGACGCAAGACTCCTTCGTTCCAGTAGCTGACTGAGACCGTGCGGAAATTGCGATAGGAAAAAAAAGGCAAAGCAGACCAGTTCCTGGAAAGCAGCCAGACGTATCTTGGAAAGAATCTCGAGATCGCGCAAAAAATTTTTTAGAACAAAATTTGTTGGTCAAAAATGAATTTTGCAAACTGTAATAAAATGAGATTTTTCGGTGAATCTCAACTGTGAGCATTGCTGTATTCTTTTGTCATTTAACGTGCTCTACTTCGCTTAGTCCACTATGCTCTCTAAATGATTTCTTCTATCTCTTCCCAGTTCCCACCTCTACGAATAACTTCAATAAGACCACGTGCAGGTGGCTTTGGAATGCCCATCAGTACATGAGATAACCCCTCGTCTATGTTACCGAAATCGTGAGGATGGATGGCGTGGTGGGTCATGAGCGCGCGATCGAACCATCGATCTTGGTGCCACACAGAGCACTAAACCACTACGCCATAGGGATTCCCCTCATTGGAAAATGGGTAAATGGGTGTTACTTTCACTATATTACATTTATCGCATTCATTACCATTATCTTTATCATAGTGATTGTCATTGTCGTAATCATTATCATTGTCATTATCGTTATCACAGTCATTACCATTATCATTATTATTATCGTTTTCACCATCATTACCGTAATCATTTAGATACGTAGTTTTTCTCGCTGATACTTAAGAAATATAGATGGAACATGTAAGATTTAGATGTTCTTTTTTTCAGTTATCACTGTAGAAGCTTTTCCACTGAAGTCCCATGGTTTCATGTTGACAATGCTTCCTGAGAACCTGGGTTTGTCTCCTCGAATTTATCATGCTGTCTGCGCTTGTCTTTCCAAGAGATGTAGCGCCTTTGTCACAGAGCGCGACGCTGCCAAGACGTTAGCTGAGTGAGATGCGACATCGTTTAGTCGTGGAACGAAACGTCCCACATGGCCCTCAAGAAATAAAGGCACATAATGAGAAGAGTTTCTCAATGAATGACGAAATCGTGCTTTAATTACGAAAGCTCGTGCGCACCACGTGTCATGGAGACCTCGTGGAATTCACTGGACCACTTCATTCCATCGGCATTCCAAACTGACACTAACACCCGCGGCTAGCAATCTCACTATATTCGATCATGTTGATCAGCAGGCAAGGTGTTGATTTGATACCCTGCACACACACACTCTCGCAGTCAATTATGAAACACCTAACGGAACGGCATTGTTCGACTGTTTGGAAGATTGCAAAGAGAATCGTGTTAGAACAACATTTTACTTCATTAGCACTTATTTACTTTGATTTCAGACGGTCCGTATTTACTGGTAGTACTAGTGTCAGCACCGTTTTCGTTCGTTTCTCTCTCACTCAAAATCTGGCATTCTGTGATTCCAAACTCGCTGCCATTTGCGGATACAGATGGTGTCGCAGCTATTCCCTGCTCGCCGTTTAATTATCTTATAAGAGGATGATTTGATTTTCATAAAGTCGACTCCACTGTTCTGTGCTCTCATTTGTCATCTTTCCTTCTAACTACGTGAGAGGCCCATCGTGTTACGCTTTTAATGTGAATATCTCTGAATCACGAAGGTAAGATATACATTCAGAAATGTGAGCTGTGCAGGCAAGAAACGTTACGAGCGCGGATTGAATTTCAAAAGACATTGTTCCACCATCTTGTAAATGGTGCATGTCTTTTTCGACGCTTTTGTAGTGTTAGCTTACATCTCTGCTGCATAACAAAATGCTGGGAGGACTTTTCGGTACTTCTATGTTAGAAGGCGATAACGGAATATTCAACCTCATTTGCTGGACAAGGACTTTTATGGGAGTGTTAGCAGTCACTTCAAAGCTTTAGCCTCTGGCTAATACCATGCGTGCCTTTTTTCTAAAATTTTATAAGCTGTAGCATTCAAAATAAAATTATTATTCACACCCTCGCGCGATTTCATTTTGTCGCGCGTGTAATCCGCGGTAAGCACGGAGAGCATATGAAAGTGTAAAGAGGACCTCGTAGTATCTGAGTCAATCCCTTTCCATGGAGTTTCCTTCTCTCCGTCCCCCAGCTTCTGGGTTGGCGTGTAAACGAGCTCACTGAATTTGTAAGGCTCGATCTTATTTCCCCTGCTACACTGCAGTGAAACACTGTTGCCTGGAAATAAGCGCAGCTTTCGAATCATTAGAACTTGCGCTATGGAATGGTTGCTAAAAATCTAGAGAAAAGCTCTGTCCAACGAGGAGTAAACCCTATTTTTTCCCATCCTGCAAAGCTACGAAAGAGGATTTCGAAAAAGTAAGCAAATTTTTGAGTTCTTCGAACCCGTGCTATTGATAGATTAGTAACAGTCTAAGGAAGGAGTTCTGCCCAACGCAATGTAAGCGAGACAAGCAAAAAACGCGATGTCGTGTGAAACATAATTTTATTTTAAGTTTTACACCGTTATGAAAAGTTGTTCTGAGAACCGGACAAGATACTGCTCTAGCCATAGATTTTGGCTTTCAAGTGGCTACTAAAACTTCTATGAAAAACTCTTGTCCAGCGAATGAGGTCAAATATTCATTCATCCCCGTCTAATATATAAGTACCGACTTTCGTTGTAAAGTTTAGCACGCAATTTGGGTCCGCCTTTCAGTAGTTGTCTTTTGAGAGGCTCCAATGTGGCCCATACTGCTCTCGTTCTCCTGTGAAGCTGCTCCTTTATATTGTTTGTCTTTGTTCACTGAACGTCCAAGAAACACGTACAAGGTGGTTTTAGTATTAGAGAGCCATTTAGATGGATTTGTTCACTTCTGCGCCACAGATTCTTTATGAACTGAGTCTTTGGCCGTGTAGCTCAGTCTTTTTTCAGCCCGTAGAGTTTGGTCAGCATTTCCTGTGCTTCACTAGTGCTTCTCAAAAAGATGACGGCTTTATCTGCTGAACAAGGTTTGACGGGGAAATTCCATCAATACATATGCCTTTCTCGTTGTAATCGAACGTTTTCATTGTCCATTGTAGTCCAGCAGAGGATTGCTTTGGCGATATTGTGCCGCAATGTCGAATTTCTCTGTAGGTATGGTGAGTGATTAATATAAAAGCGTATGTTTTTTTCGCAGACATAATAGCAGTCAGCTATTGCTCGCATACAGGAAGGCTCTATGCCTTGGTCGACGAGTACTGGCAGAATTGTATTCGTTTCGAATCTTGAACTCTTTCTCTTAGTCAATACGGTCAGAACTAGGTGCTTACGGTACTCCCGATAAACACCACTTATTCTTAGCTTTTTGAATGTGATCCATAAGATAAGATTTTTTTTCGGAATCTTGCTTTCTAAACTGACTGTGCTTCTTACAAGATCATTGATATGCTCAAAAGACAATCTTCGTGAAAAGCTAGTAGATTATACCCAACAAGCATATTGATGAGTGGTACTTTTACGTCATGTGATCGCAGTTTCGACCCTTTGTAAAACGTATTTCTTGGCCTTCGGCAATGCTCAACAAATCTTTCGATAGCACAATTTTGGAAAATCGGATGCTATATCTCTTTTTAAGGAAGCTTTATTATTGCGCTGAAAGATAAAGGATAAAGGATAAAGCTCTCGGCGTTGATCAATCCCTGAGGGATGCGCCATGCATTCGACTTCAATTTTTAACTTCGTTTGAGGTGATTGAATGCATATCTGGCCTTTACAATGACTCGCGGAGGCCTCCCGCTGAACCGAGTCAGTGCTGCTTATCCTCCCAGACAAGTCTGAGACGTGTCTGGTACCAATTTACCGACCCCGGAGGATGGATGGCTTGGTGAGCCATGAGCGCGAGATCGAACCATTGACCTCGTGTGCGACGCAGAGCAACTCTAACCACTGCGCCACATGCGCCACATCAAATGTTGATTTCGCTTCGCGCTGAAAGAACAAAAATAAAATTTTGTTCCTCATTGGAAGATTTCGAGCTTGACAAAGCTTCCTTTTCGGAGTTTGAATAATCAGTACGTAGACCAAATCTTGAGAATTCCAATGATTTATTCAGTTTTTATGAGGGACCTGGCATTACGCTGTGACAGCCAAAAGAATATTGGGTTTCGCAAGAATGGATCACTTCAGCAATCCTCTCTTCACTTCCATCCATGGGGAAGAACGTAATTTTTGATCGTTTCTCGTCTCTAAATAATTAAACGATGGCTTGAATCAAAAGAATTTGAACGGTGTATTTCTCTTTCAAAAAGGCCTTGTTATTGCGATGAAAAAGCGAAAGTAATGATTTGTTACATATTCGAAGATTTCTCACTGACCGAGCCCCTCTCTTATAGCTTTCAAAACCAAACGGTAGATCAATTTTTCAGGAATTCCATTAATGTTTATGATTTTTTAAACGGACTTTTTAGTGGCTTCATGAGAACCAGAAAAAAATTGGTTTCGCACTCGACGCTTTTTCCCAGTTTTGCGAGCTCAATCTTCTTTTGACTGTTTCAGCGTGATAGAGAACAATGTTCAATCAATAATCGTTAAGTCTCAAATTGATCTATCGATGTATTAAACTTCATGGAACTTGCTCCGAGAATCTCTGAATGGGCAACAAGAAGTTATTTTGCTCTTTTAAGCGCAAGGAATTTTTTGAATGAGTACAACAATAAAATTCTTGTACTCTGAACTATCGAATGGCTACTTTCACATTGAAAACGATCAAAAAATCCGTTTTTTCGAAGGTATCGAAGTGAGGAGCGAGTAATAGAAGTGATAAAGTTTTGCGAAACCCAATATTCTTCACGTTGTTACGGTGCAACTCGTAGTCCGTTCCAAGAAACAAATCGATTCTTGGAGTTCCTTAGGATTTGATCTATCAGTTGGTTACTAAAACTCCATGAAATAATCTTTGGTCAACGAAACTCTTTGATTGAGAACAAACTATTATTTTTGCTCTTCCAGCGCAACAACAAAGCCTTTTTGAAAGGCGGATTAAACCGTTCAATTTCTTTTTGACTTCAAGCTATCGAAGATTATCTTATCGTCATAAAGCATTCGCAAAATGAGCTTTTTTCTGAAGGACTCGAAACAGCGATCAGATGACGGAAAAGTACCGAAGAGTGTTCTAAAGAATGGAATATTCTTTGTGAAGGTATGGTCCCAAATGTCTCGCTAGAAGTACATCAAACTGTGGTCACCACCTCTATGAAAATTGGTAGTGGCGTTGTCAGATCTTGGAGCTCTGACTCTCATGCTTTTAGTCGCAACTCAAACTTTACAACCCAGAATCCCGGGTGGTTTTCTTATCATTTGGGATGTTGGTAACCAAGACGGGCTTATAGAGCTGAAAAATAGGTGTAGAGCTTCTCATTCATAAATTCCATATCGTGGTGAGACTTCATGATGTCCCCTTATTCGTCAGCGCGATAACGAAGCATATTAGTTACAATGATTCCGACGGCATTCCTTTGAACTGCAACTTGTTTATGGTGCTTTCCATAAATTTTCTAGCCTGTATCGATGTCCAGTCCTGCAAAATCTTCTTCAATTGACAACGAAAATCACCTATTAGGAATGTTAGAAAAAATCAGACTTCAATACCCTTAACTTTTTGTTTGGAAAACTGATGCTCTACAGGGCAGGTTTTGAGCTCATCGGCAAGCAGTTGGCAGTATTTGGTTAGGTTTTTTTTATCTTCCAATCATGCAAGGATGTACTTTGTTGTAAACGTTCTCGTCATACACGGCTTGTTTTGCTTTGTCTTGACCGACTGAAAACACTACCTTTTCTATCGTATGGCTGAGTCGAATAACCGGACGCGAAGGGCTGAGATCAAGTCCCGTAGAGAACTCAAGTGCCATTCAAGTGTCATAGATACACCATTTTTTGCTTGTGAATTTTTGATCGATCTCCATATAAGCCGTGTCAATGAAGGTTTTTCTATGTTCCCTAACGGTTTTCTTTTTTCTCGAGGAAGAGACATGCCGCGGGCAGGTGTCCTACAAGACGATCCTCGATGTTATTTCGTTCTTCAGTTGCGAATTTTTCTACCCTGTAGTAATTTTTGCTAGTCACTCCCATTCTGGAGTTGAAATTCACAGCAACAAGTTTGTGAAAAAGTTCTTTGTTGCAAAAGACTTCTAGGTCAATCTTGAACCTATACTTTTCGCTCTCATTAGCTCTGCAAATTGCTGAACAGAAGTTGATGATACTGACTTTTTTTCCATGCGGAAGTACGAAACGAAGGATAGTCATATGCTGCGATAGGGCTTTGTATATAATGACCAGGTAGGACTATATGGATGGATGACAAAACCAACGCCTTCGAAAATTTGTGACGAAAACTTCGTTCCACTGTTAACGAAATTACGTCGTTACTTGCCTTATATCGGTCTTCTATTTCGTTTCATCCATAGTGATGACGCAAAAATATTATTTGACCGGGAGCTTCAAGAAGTGCATATGGATTGGCATACGGGAGACTCTTTTGGTGTCATAGGTGTAGGGCAAGAAGCAGTCTTCTATGGTGTGCCATAAAACTTTCGATTTGTCGCTTTCCAATGACTCTCTATGATCATAAGATTTGGACTCCTCCCAGCTGTTGTTTCGCAGCCCAACATCGTACACGGGAGCTTTGGTGTGCAGGGTACTGAGGCGCTCTAGACTAATATTTGTGATTGTTCTGAATTCACTTATTTCTCACTGCACCGTCCGTTTTTTTTTTGCCTTTTTTGGCAAGATCAAAAGTATGCACATGCCCAAGCGCTTTGCCGTAGCATGATGCAGTTATATTATGTCGCTGATCTAGCAGTAGAATCCTGACAGCCCTACCCTATCTACTCGCTTCAGGGAATTGGAAAGCATTTTTGATTTCTATCTTTCGTTTCGGGTGTTTTCTTAAGACCACTGCTCAAATTTCAGTAGGCCTGATAATCATTATTTGAGCCACGCATGTCAGCGGTCTGTCAAACGGGGCTGACTTATAGAGCCCGATACACGTGTTTCGATCTTGCGATCTCGTCAGTCGGGCAGATACCTTTTCTCGTCTTTTGCATCTCTGTGGGTGCTCCAGTCCCCACACTAAGAGTTACCGACGACGAACGTTTTACCCTCTATGTCCAGTAAAAATCTCACTGAACACAGAGTGTTGTACACTCGATTGCTCATGGCTGTATATATAATAATTCATATCTTTCGTTTCGAGTGTTTTCTTAAGACCGCTGCCAGTATGCCTGATAATCATTATTTGAGCCACGCATATCAGTTTTTGATTACTCTCGATGTGTTACCATCTGCTTACTTCATGAACCCAATTATTGACTGAGCGTTCTTTGATTTCTTTCTTTAAGAGTTGGTGTATTTGTATGCATGGCGAGTTTTGTCCGGAAAATGTTGAGGCCACTCCATCAAAATCTGGCTTTATCCTCTATCTAGAATTCACCCTCAGCGATTTATTTCTTATCTCATACACTAGTTCCTGACTGATGACAAAACGCTGACTTGCTCTAACAAACTACATTCCAATGCTTTCGACAAGTCTATAATTAATGTTTTGGATCGCTCTCAATTTACGAACTTCACCGTCGAATTTTTACGTTTTTTTGGCAAGATTAGAGTTGTGCACACTCCCAGGTGCTTTGCTGTCGCTTGATGAGATTATTATCAAGAGCTTCATGTTAAATTTGAAGTCATTTTCAATATGGCTAACATTATCGGAGGGCAGGAAAAATGCACATTCCACTGAAACACATGTGGTGATCTGATCCCTTTTTTGACTTACATGCTTTTTTTCGGTAGTAGAAATAGTGTAGGAGTTCAGTTGAATGAGATACATTGACTACAACCCCTGTAAATTTGTGGAAAGTTTTTAGCAGTTCAAATTATTGTGATCTTTTGCGTCATCGCGTTTTTTGTAAAGTATAAAGTTTGAGAAATCGAGAATCCTTCAGGTGGATAGGAATTCATGCATAAATTTGAATGTATCTATTAACAAGTAATTTCCGTGCTCTCAAATAAGAGAGGCGGCAAGAGAGGCGGCTCAGCGTATATTTTATCAGCTTTACTTTATTGTTACCAGTCTAAGAGAACTTTTGCTCTCAGACGTTCTGGGATAATGAGATGTGTCTGAGATGAGAGAGAAGAAATTAGGCTGAGCCGTCTCGCTAAAATGAGCACACGAAAATGAATTATCAAAGGTACATCCAAATTCCTGTATAAATTCATATTTTCCTGAAGGCTTCTAGACTTCTCAGACTCTACACTTTACAAAAAACACGGTGACGCATAGGATCATAATAGCTTTGAAAATGCTTAAAATTTCTCACTAGGTTACTCGGCTTATAGTCAGTGCATTTCATTTCAATGAACTCTAGCACTATATCTGCTGCCAGTAAAAAAAACGTACAGCTAGCAAATAGAAATCAAATTGCCACATGGGCTACAACGGAATGTGCAGATATAAGGAGAAGCGACATGTAGAAGGAGCGTTCTACTCTGAAAAGATAGTGATGGTGTAGAAAAATGATTCGAATGACGTTTCAGAAGCTTCGAAGTGAGGTGAATGACGTGGAAAACGAACTGAATAAACGAGAAGACGACAAAAGTGGAGCTTCGAAAAGGCAACAATCGCTAGCAATCCGCGATTTGGAACTAGCGGAAGTCATCACGGTCCTAAAGGGTAGGTCAATTGAAATAATAATTTGGAAAGAAAAGACGAATAATCAGTGCCTGATTTGAGAGAACACGAATGAAGAAGCAGGTGGAAGAGGCGAGACAAATCAAGGAAGCATTTGTGACGGAAAGACAGATTTTTTTTCTTTCGTTTTGACTTAGAGATCACTCAAAAAAAATTTTTGTGCTTTCATATCTTGATTAAATTTAGTCTCGATGCTAATATTTCGATAATGTTGCAGCAGCTTAGCAATGAGCGAAATTTCAGAACACTGAGGGAGGCAGGAGTGAAGCAAGGCAGGATGCTGTTACTGAACTGCGAAAACCTCTACGAATTTGCGACCAGAATCTGGCTATGTTAGGCCGCATCACGGGAAATGGTAAGTAAATCGGATAATCTCCTTTGGCGGATAGAGACTCTTTGCAAAGACCTTTTTTGCTGGGCAAGAATTTTCCATTGCTATCAGCAGTCACTTGAAGTCGACAACGACACGGATGTTTTTAGGCTGCCGCCCACAACACGTGTTTCGCGAAGGGGAGTTTTAATTTCCACGCTTCACAATGAGAATACGGGAATTTATTCGGTAATTTGGGGTACTAAGGAACATTATCGTCGTTAAGTTATGGAATAATGGCGAAAAAAGTCTTATGAAGAGTTTTATTATAAAGAGAACGGCTATTATATTATATTAGTATAATGAAATCTTCTTTTGTTCAACGAGAAAATCTCTTCCTTCAGAAAAAATATTACATCAGCTGCCATATGATTTTATTTTTATAATTTATCAGTGTTTATGTAGGGACTCGATAGCTTGAAAAAGAACCGTCATACTATATTATACTAAAAAAGTTATTGTTTCGCACTCATAGTGGAATTGATTTGACTTTACAGTGATTTTCTACAATCATGTAACGGGACCTTGAACAGACTTTGTCACTTCGGAAATATAGTTTATTATCGCAGTGATTACTGCAAGCGTATTATTAATAGAGACAACTCCCACTTGTTCCAAATATCTTGTTTTTTTCACCACAAATTGTGTGGAGTGCAGTCACATTATGTGAAATGTACTTCTGTTTGATTGCCTCTTTTAGTGAAAAGCCTAGTGGCTTTTGATAATCATTCAGTAGCTTGAGTAATAGAGATTCTAGTACTGTGCTTAGTTGTGAATGAGCGATGCAATACCTATGAAAAAGAAATTTTGTTTTGCTTTTAGAGTACATTGTTCCAACTTCTCCTTGTCTTCCTGTTTAACACTTTTTGTACCAAAAGCGTTTATGTGCTCTGTTATTTTGCATTTCTGAAGGTCACTTTCACTTGCAGTTTCCTCAGTGGGCCACTTCCGTAAGCGCACTTCTGAAGTCATAAATTCGGAGCGATCACACTATGAATAATGTGATTTGCACCTTCTGAGGAAGTACACAATTCAACTGTACATATGTCTCATATTCAAGACCTTGTGCTCAAAATATCTGATATTCTTTTTCCACACCATTTGTAATAGGTTTGGAAAAAAGTTACGGGAAATGCGGGTAACTTTTCTAGATGTCGGCCATTTTTAATGTTTTTTTTTTTGCTTATTCGAAATCCCGTCTTCTCCCGCGTTGAATGGTATGTAATTTACCTACTTATTTCAGAATGGTGTTAACGAGTGAGCAAATAAGGTTGTTGATGATGCACGAATAGTTATTTGGTTCAATTGCAACGGTGGCAAATGAGCGCATCAATCTATCTTGGGGCGCAGATACAGTTGACAAAAGTACTATGCAGGTGGTTCAAAAAGTCTGACGAAGGTGAAGAAAGTTTGGAGGATCAGCCATGCATCATCAACGACCTAAGTTGCTCGTTTGTTAGTTCCATTCTGAAATAAGTGGATAAATCATTTACCAGTCAAGGCGGGAGAAGACGGGCTTTTAAATGAGCCCTAAAAAGCACAATAAATGGCCGGCAACTAAAAAAGTTACAAGCATTTTCTTAGGACTTTTCCTCCAGCCTATTACGGCTAGCAGCTCCTCCTGCATGAACTTAATCCGAGACTTGTGCCTGCCTCTGCATACACTTATGTTTTAGGTGGGAAGTGGTGTAAGGTCGGTTATGATCAGTTTGCAGAAGTCGACTGGCTTCTTGTACGTGTGCATTATATCGCCCTGATCACTTGTCCGTCGTTCACCAAAGGATTGGGGTCCTCAGAACAGTATTTCATTTAAGAACTCGTGCGCCGCTCGAGTCGCTATCCAAGAGCGAGCTTCTATTTCGAGTAAATTGTTTTCCATAACGTTATCAGCGTCTCACCGACCTCCTCATCGTCACTACTTGCTATAAAGCAATCGGCGGCATATTCTAGTTTTCATCTGCTAGAAGAAAACTCCCACTCGTAAAATATTATGTTCAGGCGTACATCTTGCTCACAGCTTCTACGATTGACATCTTTATAAAAGTTTCCAAAAATTGACTTTTGCTGCGTGCGATTTCTTGGAATGTGTTGCTGAAGATACACATCGGAAGTAGTTCAGCAGATCAGGAGTTCTCTGATGCATTGTTGCTCCTTAGAAGCCACCTGCGCGTGTCACAATGAAGCCATTTGGAGAAGTGGGAAATGGAGGAGGTGCAGTCGTGTGCGAATATTCATTTTAGAAGAAATACGGCGAGGCCATAAAGTCAGTGAGCATGATTAGTGGTAAAGCTTACAACGATAAATGATTTCATAGTCATGTATAAATGAACAGTAATAAGTGATCAGTCTTCTACATAGCTATAAATGTGACAAGTTTTAGAAAGGGCAATTGATCGAGAATCTATTGAAAGTTATCGATGACATGGCACCCCATGCAGTGGGTAGCATCATCTTTGCCAAATTATTCCTTGTCGTGGGAAGATAAATTGCTATGAAAATTTCTGTGTGTTACATGGAATAACAGTATATAAAAACTAATAGGTTTATGCAGCAATATTTGATTTTCAGAAGCACAAACTGCTAATGCAACTAATTATTCTATTTCCATCTTGGACTTCCTATAAGACAAATTGGCTAAGGCGAAACACTACTACTGCTCACCTTTTCCAAGAGCGAGTGCTCGAACCGTTTCCACTACCAACATCTGTTTTATCGCCGCTCTTTCTACGTTGCAAACGTTGCAACGCATCTGCCTCTCAACGCCAACTGTCAACGGTTTGGCCCACATAGTCGCTATCGACATTAAACTCGGTCTCGCTGACAGATATTGGATAATGGGTGATAGAATAGAACTTTTTTTTATTTTACCGTCTTTAGCAGTGGCATGATGTTATAATATCTCCATCGGTGTAGAGTAATGTGCAGAACTTCTGCGCCAGCTGGGGCTCGAGCCCACATTTTACCCTATTCGCTGACGCGTGCTTTCAAATGATTCGACTATTTATTCATTTGCGCTATTGTATCAAAGAGAACAGTTGATGAAGTAATACACCAAAAATAAGTTCGGTTGGAAAATGAGTGAATATTTGTATCATAACATAAAAATGTTCAATGACATTTTGAGATATCACCATTTTGTGAGTAGCTACCTTTTCCTTTGAGCTTCGGGGCTCCAGACCGCCATTGTTTCTGCTGAAAATTGCTTTTTTGACGTCTCTTCTAATACATTTCATCATCTACTTGAGAGAAATAGCCCTACAGTAAAGCTAAAAGTTTAAATTTTATTAGAAGACTACCACATCGTCATTCCATCCGCCGCGCTCACGCACTACCGCATCGCATGCCGCGCAAGATTTTTACGTCGTTGTCGAGCGGTTGGAAACCTTCGCTATGCAGCGAGTTAGATTTTTTGTGTTGACCTTGTAGAAAAAAACTTTGCTTTATCGTTCTAGTGCTGAGGTTTTATATTTTTCCTAAACAGTGTCAAATACACTCCCAACGAGCTTAAGCCCAAGCAGTCTAGAGCACAAGAAGCATATAAACGGGTAGAGGGAATCTTTGAGCATTAGAGTCATATGCACTATTCTGACTATTTGTTAAAGTAAAATAAAATGTTTGATTCAATAACAAAAATCGCGCTCCACATGTGAATCGCACCTGCACAATCTACCGATCACAGTGGAAAACACAGTGGTTTCCTGTTGCTTTTTTTCTGACTTCTAAAGCATTCTTATTTTTAATGAGGACGAGATATATGATGAGATAGGGAAATAAATAGTATTTCATCTTCAAAACAGGCATGAATATTTCGAAACATGTTCGTTTTGCTGACTATTTTTCATGCATTCAATTGTTCAAAGATGGAACTGTTCTGGGAGCAGAGAACGATTGTTGATGCTACACATGAGTATCGTTGCGTGCCAAAGTAGCACTTGAACCCAAGCAATACTCGTGTAGCATCATCAATCCTTTCTGCTCTCGGAACAATTTAATGCTGAAATAAATAAATTGTTGCTATGAACCAAAAACCGCAAGAAGTTGCTCTAAACGACAAGAAAATTTAATTACATGAAAAGCAAAAAAAACTAAGAGGTTCGAAAAAATTTTTTGCTATCCCAGTAAAGCCGTAGAACACCTTGTTCTGCCTAAAGGATCAAGAACTGTTGTCGCAGTAGCAAACACTGCTTGTGGCTCCTACACGAGAAATGCTTGTAGAAAAATCCTTCGTCATCTTCACTTGGGACAGCTCCGTCATGATTTTTTTCTAAGTTCAAACGGCTTGAGCATATCGTTTTATTGTGAAAATGTCGATGTATTCTATAACGGGTCTACTCACTCCCTATCCTTCTCTTTAGATGACAATCTCGCTCCTGTTAGTCTCAAGGGCCAGTTGGTATGTAGTCACCGTCAGGGTTGCAGAGCTGAACCGGAGTAGGACGTGAATGAGCTCCGGAGGTACTTCCTTATCACTCTTCGGCAGATTGACCTCTACGTTGTACTTCTGCATCCCTTGAGCATGTGAAATTGTGGTACAATCCCGTTTCCACAGTGAAAACAAGTAGACGTTTCATTGAAGCCTGATCGAGTCAGTTGATGAACAGCAACGTTCATATGCAGAGAGAAGATTTAAATCTGTGGAGATCATGGTGGCCATACTACGGTTGTGAAGAAAGTTCTGAGGCACTTTCATAAGATTGAGATAACTCTCATGCATATCAAGGTAATATTGCAGTTTCTTATGTGAGATTTCCCCATTGAAGGTCTGAATATTATTCCTCCTAATTTTACTTTTATTACGAGCCTCCTCTGTGTCCAATTATGTGATCAAGTACTTGTTTTATTACGTCAGCATTAGAGAAAGGGTCTTCCACAAGGAGCTGAACTCGATGAGGTCAACGAAGTTGAAGGGAAGGCGCAACAAGCAAATCTGCCACTGGAAGCTTGTTTCAACGCTCTTATGCCGAAGATACCTAATCGGACCTCAAAGACAAATCTCGTTTAAGACGTTCAGCGAAGTCGAACAACGGAAATTTGATCGCCGCTTTGGAAGATGGAAGATTGCTTTGAAGTCGAAAAAGCGGTATTTCGACCAGATCCGAGAATCAGCGGGTCGATGGCAAGGAAAGGCCGAAAACAATGGCATTTGTTCTGAAGAAATGTAATTATTGTTTTCGTTCGGAATTCATGCACAAATTTTTAACTTATCACAATTGCCCCATATCTCTCTCTTCATCCTAATATTAAGAGTGGATCATAATGTTGGTGAACTATTTGGTACAATTTTGACAAGTCCTCATAGTCAACTCGCGAATGTTTGAAAATCGTTTTTCTAGAAGTGCTCCAATGCTCTAGTTTTGTGTATGTGAAATATGCAAGGTAACCAACCAAAAGCCGAATCTACCATTTTTTTTTTTGCCTTCGAGATTACATCGTTCAAGCCCTTTGTGTGTTGTTCGCAATTATCTTAACGTCATCAATGATTCAAGCCACGTCTCTGCTGCACAGCAGAGCGCTAGGAGGACTGTCAAACCAAGAAGGTGAGTAGCGCGCAATTTGTGAACCTTATTTGGTCGGTAGAAGGGCATGTGGAGCTGAGATTCTGGATGCTCGGCGTCGCACAGAAGGACAATGGTTCGACCTCGGCTCTATGATGGATCAGCAAGCCATCCATCCCTTCAGAGTCTTAAACTTGGTACCAAACTTGCCTCAGAGGATAAGAAATACAAGTCAGTACAGCGGTAGACCACTGCGAGCCATGATAAAAGCCAGATAAGCATTCAATCACATCAAACGAAGATAAGCGAGTGATTGACGCCGAGAGCTCTCCTCTCTTTACCTAATCAGTGGCTTGCATGAGAGGCCCGACTAAGTCCCATTCTGCTCTCCTCCTTCTGTCTATTTCCTCGTTCATTCCTTTATTCGTTCAATGATCCTATCGAAGACATTTACGGCGAATTGGTTTTATGTGATGGACACTTGTCACAGCGCCCAATTTATCACTTCACTGATTATGAATTGAGTACGACTCATAACATTCCTCTTACAGCCTCCCTTTAAGTGATCTGCCGAGTGCTTTTTTGTTCTTGCTCTGTAGTCCAGTTTTCCTTATATTTAGACACTTCCTGCTCTGAAAAAAAAAGGATTTTTTCAAGGTCTAAAAGACGACTTTTGTGTGCGACGGACGAATTTTTCTCCAGTATTTAGCAACAGTGCTGCTGGGCTTTGCTAGTCTGTTTTACAACATATTTTTGTCTTTGTTGCAATATAACCCGATTTAATATGATGTGCTGATTTGAGCACTTCACTTCATCCGTTTTTTGGCATTCGTCGAAAGCTGGTCAAGCTAGTTTTTTCTCCAAGAACTTTGAATATATGTACCATTCCGGTCTCATTTGTTCATCATAGCCTACTGTCGGTTTTCGTTGCATTTCAAAGAACTATTTTTAAACAGCCAACAATTTTTCAAAGACGGTGAGATGGGAAATTCTTTGGCACAGAACGTGTTGGGTCAGTGAGGCAATGTTGTCAAGTGCTCGCAAGTCGCGAGCAGATTCTAACCTTGGCGGACCCGTCGCAGAAACCGATAACCTTTATTTTGGAGAATGGTTAATGAAATTTTTATTCCGAATTCATGCACAAATATTCAGTATTTTACAAGCTCTCCAAAAGTTTCTTTCCAACTTGATAGTTGTACTTCACATGCGACTCGCATGCCTTTCACCGTCATGTGGATGGATTTTGCAACGTTGGCATCGAGCCACCAACTTTCAATGACTAGTCTATAGCCTAATTTTTGAAAATTTACATAGTGTGACTGCTTTTTGGAAGAAAATCTTTTTTCTCGTTGCAGAGCAAGAATAAAATTGTGTTGCACATTCAAGTACTTTTCACTGTACTCAGCTTTTCATTTTATTCGTACTTCCAATAGCCATTCGATAGCATAAATCTCAAAAATTTCTATGGTATGTTTGATTTTTTTTAGGTAAGCTAGTTTGTGCGTTGTTACAACTACGAGAATATTGGGTTTCACACTCGGGCGCGCATCGCACGCTATTTGTAAATTGCGCTGCGCGACTGTCTCTAAGCTTAGTGCAAAACTACCCTTTTAGCTGTAACAGAGCAAAATGAAATTTTTCCAAAAATCAAGCATATCGTTGAAATCGTTGAGATTTATGCCATCAAAAGTATTGGAATTCTGTATGAAAATCTGTGTCCAACGAAAGATGCTTGAGCGTGAAGCAAAATTTTATTCTTACTATTACAGCAAATTATAAAGCCATTTATGTAACAAAACACACTGTTCAATTTATTTTATTTCAAGATATTGAAAGATTGCTAAGCCTTCAAAAAATTAGAAAATACATGTTTTTCTGAATGTGAGTGCAGATAGAGGAAAACTATCGGCAAACTCTTTATTGTTTTGCGATTTTCAATCACTTTACAATTTCCAAGCATTGAATATAATAAAAACAACAAAAATGATAGATATATATCATCATCTTTGTGCAAGTTAATGCAGTTGACAGAATGCCAATATGATGTGATTACGTAAAAAAGTAAAGCTTTTTTTATAACATGAACGTCAAAATAGCACCGAAAGCATACGCAAGCGTAACAAAAAAGTCTTAAGCTATAGAAATATCACAAAAAGCGCTAGATTGAAAAAATGGTCACAAAACCTTGATCAAACAACAAAATCGCGCATCGCTTGCAATTTTCACTGTACTTGACGATGACACAGCTAGCTGATGCTCTTCAAATCGTCAACAGTTAAAAAAAGTACTGCATAAACAAATTACATATTTGATTGGAAGGAAATTTACATTTATCAGACCAACAACGACAGCAATGAACAAAAATTTCTGAACAAGTTCTCTAAATTGCCTGTGTACTTTTCACAAAGTCGCTTCCGAAAATTTCCAACGGTGCTCGCGCACTTCTCCACCGTAATTTCGTGCCAAGTGCCTATCTAAGCAGTTTTGATCGCGTCTACATTAATATAGTAGTGGAGTCTTTTTCCTCCACTATGTACCACACAAAGAAATCCATCTGGCTGAGATCCGGAGACTAACGGAAAAATGCCCTTGCCTCAAAAGTTTGGAAACAACTCTTGACAGATGACAATCGTTGAGCAGGCGAAATGCGCAAGACCATAGTCCTGCTGAAGCGTAGATACGCTGACGTCAAAGTGTTGTGTAATCCAAGGCTCCAATAAGCTCCCTAAAACTTTCTACTGATAGCTGGTAGCGCTAATTTTGATGTTTCCGTTGGTGAAAACTAACGGCGTCTTTTCGGTGGCTCAAATGCTGCCTAGACCATCACAAAGGCTGGTAAGTGGTTGTAGCTCATTGCTTTGCTACTGCTGACTTTTGCTAACCGTTTTTGAAACGAAACGTAGTTTTCTAACGGCTACGGGTTGGATTTACAATAAACTCCTTCTCAACCGTGAAAGCACCTCCGACAAACGAGCAGCAGTGATCAAACAAATCATTACGAAAGCTTTTAGAAGTCGTCCTTCATTAATCCTTTTGTCCAGAAAATGAAAGCAAGCTATCTAGTAGCTTCGCAGTTTCTGTTTATTTTTAAGAATATTTCCGACGCCCTACTAGCTGACCCTAGCATCCCCAGCCATTTTGCACATTAGCCGCTCCATTCGTTAAATTTGGCAACGAATCTTCTAAATGCTTTCCGGAGGCGGAGAGGGGTTGAATGACCTTCGGGGAGCGGTCCCTCTCTCCAGTCCCTTTGAAACATTTCACGGCTCTAGAAACATTCTGGAATCAAAATCAGCTATTTCAAAAACGTCAGCCGCGTTCATTCCGGTCTTGTGCATCTCAAATACTTGCTATACGCTCTTTCTTACGATCCATAACTTGGAAACACTTGAATGTTTGCGAATAAATATGACTCATTTGGAATTAGAATTGTTCAATAAAATTATCGGAATTAGTAAAAAGAACATCATGTCATCTCTAAAGTCAATGAATTGAATCAAATCAAATAATCAGCTACCTGAAACTTGACACGGAGTGTAGGCAAATAAGAAATAGAAATAATATAGAAAAAAAACCAAACGTGGTCTTCCGATATTTATGATGTGCCTAATTTCTACACTTCGGGATGCGCAAACTTCATTCAAATGCTTGCAAACAAGTATATCATACCTTTCAACGATCAAATAACAAAGAAAAGCTATCACCATAAGTATTTCATCTTCTTATTCATGTCAGTGCTCCATTTCAACACTCATGGAAGGTCACTACGTACGTTTAACCCTTTCAGGACCACCTGTTGTAATCGCCACACGCAGTGCAAATCGCAGCCGATGCGAGATTTTTGTTATTTGAATAGGGCTTTTAAAACAAGTTTAGCGGTAAATCCAAACTTTCTTGTAACAGTCCGATACAACATGATTTTCTCTACTCACTCGTATGCTTTTAATGTAGATATAATGCTTATAACTAATTAAAAAGCTCTCTTTTACTATACAGTTGCATCGGTACTGGATTTAATCAATTATAATAGCTTGTACAAAGAGTATGATGATATAAATGTATTATTTTGATACATTTCATATACACAATATTTAAAAGTTATAGCAGTGAACGAAAACTGAGAAACAATAAATACCTTGTCAAAAAATGCTGCGCAGTGCATGCTTTGCTAAGTCCTTGATGAGAACTCATCGATAATGAAACGTAAAATTAATTTGAACATTTTTTTTCTCAACAGAATAGATGTTTCTAAATAAATAGTGAAAATCGTGTTCACTCTGATGGAGCTGCCCGCAGAGATTTCATTTGCCACCTCGGAAGCCCGCTTATATCATTTATTCAGCAAATTTCTCTCCGTCTCAAAAAAAAATTTTTTAGGCTTGACGTAACTGGCGCTGCCGAAAAAACGCACAGATGCTGGTTGAAACTGCTCAAAGTGTGCAGTTTAGGAGGATACAACAACTCTCGTGAGAGCCGGTTGAATTTCAGAGAGTATTGTGATGGACCCATTGGATGGCTTATTAGATGAAGGCTGACACTTCTATACGATCAATGGGTGTACTAATGTTCAACTTGCCGAGGGTTTGTTGCGCAAAAAAGGCACCTGGTAGGGACATGGAGGAAGATTAGGCGAAGATTACTTAAGGAACTCACGCAGTACCTCTTTGGAGAATAGGCAGGCGTTGGCCGTACAGATTAAAAAGGCTTAATGGTGCTCAGACGAGATGACAACTGAGGTGTTGTGATAATTCACACAGCGCACGGTCCCATCATCGACCCACTGACTAAGAAATTTGAGGTCGTGCATAACTACAGCAAGCACAAGTTGCTTGTGTACATCACCGACCAAAATGGTGCTTTTCTTGATCATACACCAGGAAGTCATGTAAATGGAAGTGCATTTCGTCGCAACAGTGCTTCAAAATATCTAATTTCACAGTTTAGGCACGTCCGCCCTTCTCACCTGATGACGCGCATGCGCCTTGTGAAGGCGTAGAAAATCTATATAGACCACGTGAAAAAAATTTCGATCACCGATTTGAAGGTAGAAGTGTATCGCAAATACTTACAAGACCATATCGCTCAACAGCCGACACCCTGACGTATTCTGGAGGTCACTTTACCACGTCGTGGATGTTGGGCTGGATCCTACAGAAAATTGGTATCACGTGTAAGTTCTGCTTATGCTCCAAGCAAAACTAAACGAGTATGCATGAGGTGCAATCAATCTAAGCAGTACCTTTGTTTAACTTGTTTCAATGCTGATCATTGGAAGTGTATTCTTAGGCATTACAGCGTTCGACACCTATAACTCGAGTCGAAAAATCATGTTGTTTACTACTGTAGACAATAGCGAAGTGAGAATTGATTATTCTGGGGTTTGATGTTTACTGTCTCAGAACGCATGAATTGTCGAGTATAACAAGCAAAATTCTATGCAACGCGGATAAGTGTTGACCGATACCGACATTTAGCGCGAACTGCTGATGATCGATGCTTAATATATAAATTATTGTTTGCTGAATAAATATTTTGAGCAAAAAATTAACAACATCATTGAAAGGTTTTCAAAAAATTGGTCAGATTATCTAAGTTCCTTGATGAAGTGCTCTACAGATTGATGATTATGGGCACTACGTAAGCTTATTACAGCTAAGTACTAAAAGTTACGTTTAAAATGTTCTTGAAAAAGTCGTATATAAAGGAAAATGTGTTTTTAAATGGAACCTCTGCATATTGTTAGAGAAAGGAAATAAGAAGTGGCGATATGTTGCTGCCCTTTGGTGCATTCTTCGTCTTGGAAAGTGGGAATATTTGAGACGCGTAGGAGCTGTTGTTACTAAAGAAGACTTTTATAAAACACTTCTAGTAAAAAATTATCTTTTTCTGGTCAAAAATTGTCTCCAGCATACAAATTTCACTATACAATTACCCATACGCATACTGTGAAGCTCAAACGGTGAGTTGTTCACTCAGAACGTGAACGCGCCCTTTACCCTTGTTACAGAGCATAAAAATATCAGCGAATAAAAGCAAATTACTTTTTGAAGTCTATGGCTTTTTAACTGCCAAAAGGCTATCGAAATTCTATTGTAAAGCTAGGATAAACGATAGCGAGGCTCGCAAGGCACTCCGAATGCAAAATGCGTTTTGTCACCGTTTTTTACAGCGCTTTTGAAACGTACATTGGCCACTTAATTCAAAACTAACCTTGAATTTAGAATCATCATTTTTCAGGCTGTTGAACAATTACTAAAACTTCGGTGAAAAACCTTTGGTCGGTCAGAAGACTACGCGAACACGAGTGCAAATCACACTGTGCACTCCGAAAAAAAAAACGCAATTTTTTCTTAGTTACTACAGCTCACAAGAAAAGCGATTTTGAAAATCGAACATTCGGAACAGTAATCTTTTCAGCTAGTGAGTGACAGCTTAAAGTCCGGTAACAATCTTGTGCACGACTAGAAAACCACGATAATGCGTGTGTAACAAGAGTGGTACACGTGGTGTTGAAAGGGTTGAAAACATGAACTGTTTGAATTAATGCCAGAATCAATATAAACCTGTTTCAATGGAGCGCTCACATGGGTTGTTTTACGAATCGAAATCGCACAATGATTCGTCCTCATGATATGGGTCTTCATAGTTATATATTAATTAAGTTGAATTAGAATTCTGGTGGAGCACTGTTCCAACATAGGATTCTCCAATTAACAACACTCTTTTATGAACGACGCCTTCTGATGATTGAGCTTTTCTCTTGATAAGAATATGACTTCAATCGCACTATCCATTCTGCGATGGAATCCCTTTTTACTTGATAGCTTCTAACTGTGATACAATGTTATGATTATATCCATTGATCTAGAGTGATGTGCAAAGCTTTGCGTCGGTCGGTACTCGAACCCATATTGCAGCCTATCAGGGGGCGAGTGCTCGAACCGTTGCGCAACAGACGCCTGCCAGGCACATGTTTACAAAAGGGGTAAAATGTGGCTTCGAGTCCCATCTGACACGAAAGTTCTGCACATTACTCTACATCAGTGGGCACATTTATAACAGCCTGCAACGGTCGGAACTAGCTTGCTTTGCATATAGAAATAAAGCTCTTAGAAAAGATGTAATGATATATCAAACATTTGAAATATTTGTAAGAAAAATGGCTCATAGACTGTTCTTGAGCGAAAGCACATGGATTTGAATGTTCGGATATATTTCCAGCAGGTCCCAGGTATCCAAGAAAATTTATCACCACTACTCCAAATTTGTAAGAAAAATCTTCGGATCTTCGGAAAAATCTATCTTCGGAGATGCCTGAATTTCTCTATGGGTTTGCTAATAACTTCAGCATTTCTCGCGTATTCGTAGACATTGACATGTTGGCACCCTCACAGATAGAAGTTTTCCTCCAAATCTCCATAAAGCCTTGTTACACTACTTTCAGATTTTTAACGCAAGTAATCGATGACCCGTGCGGACATGAAGGACTTTTGTTGCTTGGGATTCTTCGAAAACGTCGTGCTAGTGATGGCGAGGATTCCTGTAAAGAGTCGATCGATCCGTCAAGAACGATCTTTCATGTACAGGAGAGTTCCACTTCTCGTCCACACTTTTGATTTCAGCCATGAGTGGGCGTCTCCAAAGTAAGGCAAGGCATGAAACTGTCAGGTGATGAGCTGCGTATTCTCACAGAGCCTCAGTGTTCATGTGGTATTCAACCCTTGAAATTTATGTGACCATTCAGATTTCAATGATAAACTGTTCATGTGTATGTTCCATTATCTGCAGGTGTCAATGTTGATGAAGTATAGACAATGAATACTTTGCTATGCTATCAAGAACTTATTGTTTATTTATTGTTTTCATAAATGCTAATATGAGAGATGATAACGTTTCTCGTGAATTGCCAACTGATAGACGCCAATACCGTATCTCCGCTCTGACGAGGAGTGGGTTCAACACGGATGACAACCGATCTGCAGAATCTTCAATGAAGTGGAAAGAATAGTGGACCTCTTAATTTTTTATATTCATTCCAATGGCCTTCTAAATGATTCGAAACAAAATTGACATTCCTGTTTTAGTCGTTTTTTTTTTGTTTCAAGTAATTCTCATTTTCTGAAGAAGTTTCATGAGTACTTTGAAGTGAATATCTGCAAATCCTTTTCGACCGCGTTGTGTATACTAAGAAGCCCAGAAACGAGTCCTAGTACTAATATGTCCATATCTTAGACTGTCGGTTGACTACCAATATTATAGTGAAATAGTACTAAATGTTGATTGTAAGAATTATGGGAAAAAAAGATAAAATAAGGGGAAAAGGTTCTATAACGGCTGGAAATGAATTTCTTTTCGCACGGCCGCGTTTTTCTCATGGACATATGGAGAACGTCTCAAAATACGAACGTTCTCCCCTTTACAGATTTTTTTTAGTGATGAATATCGCTTTAGAATTGTCAAGATTTGGAGTGTCGAATGACCATTAAGCGAAACAAGCCAAGTGTGATGAAATATATTTCATTTCCCTGCTGTAAAGCAGTAGGATGGACTTTTTAGAAATCAAAACATATTAGAGAGATCGCTGGTGACTAAAAGTTAACGAAAAATTCAAGACTACCGATAAACGCCTTTAACCACTAGTCTACCTGCACAGGTACATACCGTCCCGAACGGGTTAACAGATTAAACAAGGAGTCTTTTTGGCTGATTTGACTCATAAGGTGCAAAGCAAGCAGAAGGTACGCAAGATAACAACTGGAGCTGATGAGACGAAAATCAACTATCAACACAAACTGTGAAAAGAGATTCTTTAGACAAGACAACTGCTGAAAATTTATTGCCTTTTGTTATTCGCTTGATGATGTCTAAGCAGTGCGCGCATTATCGATCATGATCTAACACTTTGCTATGCTAACAGACCTTTTCAAAGCTAATGAAACCTGCTCGTCAAGAATCTTCTTATCGATATTGAGTATCGGATAGGATATAGTTTTACTGCAGAAATCCAGAACAATATTCAAGCAGAAAACTCATTACAGACCGATCATTCTAATGAATCTGTTTGACGCTGCTCGATCTTCTTTACTAAGTAAGTTAGGTGCTCACCTGCGTTTGTTTCTCTCCACTTGAGGATGAGTTGGTAGAAATGTTTTTAGCAAATCGCACGTCTTCACTACTTTTCCTCGGAAACAGATAATTCCGCAGTTTGGATATAAATGTCATTGATTAATAACCTCGAATCTAGCTTTCAGCAGGCGTTTGAACATCGAATGGCGACTTTCTTAGAATACAAGGGTTTCATCTAATGGCAAAACTGACAACATGCCGACGGCAAACAATCACATCAACTTTTTTGCTCTTCACTATTTACTTCCCCGTTGGCGCTGACGCACACATCCACAATCAGTTTCTGTCTAAATAGTGGTGCATTCATGGGAGTTGATGGCAATCACCCGGAAAAATAACACCGACAGACCACAGGAAAATGTCGCGGAGAATGCGGCCTACTTTCTATGAGGAAGCGATAAATAAGTACAGTGTGAAATAATCTGTCAATGAAAACAAAGGTTTTTACTTTGGTGTGCTTCTATTAAAAAGGCTGGTGCGTGAATTCCCAACGAGGAGATCAGTGATTGGTGATCAAGTTTTTTTTATGTTTTGAAAGCATTTAGTGATCGAGTGATGAACTTACAATCTCCTAATAATCCAGTGCATTCACTCCGCTTGCTTTTACTAAATAAAATATTGGCTTAGTTTCACAACGAGGAAGTCGGTTATAGAAGAAGAAGTGCTCTCTTCTGGTTTTTGACTGAAATAAATGAATGAATGATGAACATACAATATGCTAATAATTTAGTGTATACACCGGAGTGCTTTTATGAATAAGGCAATACTAATTTTGCAAATTAAAATGAACCCAATCTTTTTCGCTTTTGAAAGCATTAGGCGCATGAATGATGAATAGTGCTAATAGTTATGTACAACGCATAAAAATAGCTTTCATGCGATTTTTATAGTAATAAGTGAGACATCATTGACTTCATAATGGACGCACAGTCCAACAACTTACAGTGGTTGTACGATGAGATTGTTAACGCTGAAAATCTAAAGCTCGAATCAATTTGTAAAAGACTTTTGGAGAATAAAAGCTGGAACTTCGAAAATATTAGTGTCTCAGTTTATGGCGGAATTGACACCACAACAGCAGCAAACAATTCGTCTATTTTTGCTCTTCACTTTTTACGGTAACTCCGAAGGAGAATGCTACAGAGAGTACGCACTAAGGTCAATAAAAAGCGAACAACTAGAGTATAAGCTGAATTAATGAAGAAAATTAACGGTTTATGTTTCGATTTCTTTCGATTGAACACAGTCATGAGAAAAATTCACAGCACGGAAGTGAGTAACAGGTGAATAATTTTGTTTAGTTTTTGAGAACATCAAGCGATCGAATATTGATTGCACAGTCTCTACCAATCCACTGCATTTATCCAACTTTATTTTATTAAACAGAATAGCGCAATGATTTCACAATAAATTTGAGCAATACTTGTCGATTTTTGCAAGTGTTCAGTGTTCCATTGATAAAGACATACTCAGTTGCATAATGCAAGATGTTTCATTTCCTTCATATGATTTTCTAGTAAAAAGTTGCGAGAGTATTACGTTTCTTGTGAATGAAGAGCGCTTTTTCCTTATCGCTTTTGATTTTTAAGGTACCCGCAGACATGCTCATTTTGGTGACCAGCGTTCAGTGTCCAGTTTAACGTGAAAATTTTGGCGATACGATGCAATGAGTAGTAAGAATTTTTTTTACCGCTAAGAGCACCCAACTGAAGAGCTTCTAAAGATATCACCTTAGAAATATTCCCTCAATGTGTTGACCTCTGTATTCATTCTCTATCACTGATTGTCAATCGAGCTCTCGAAGTACGAAATAATATCTAATCACTACGTAGATTTGTCGTTCCATGGCTAGTTGCTGCTTAAAGGTTTCAAATGACGTATTCATCGAACTAGTCATCTGCTGTTGAAAATGTGATGTGTCACCTGTATCACCTGCCGCCGAGCTGATCGCCGAGAGTCCCGAGCGGGCAGCTGCAACACTTCCATTTTTCCCTATCGCGTGTAAGAGTAGCCCAGTGGGTCATCGTGGAACGTAATGTATGATTGATCAATAATCCTAAATGGCTATATTGTGCCAAATCGTGATGCATTCATTTATACGGCACAGACGAAGCGCACAGATTTCTATGGCCGTACCTTAGGGCTTAATAGTTAGCCAATCCTGAATCCTCTGATCGACATTGAGTACTAGAAAGGACCTTGAATAACTGCAGAATCACGGAATATAGGTCAATCAGAAACTTACTGCAGATTAAACATTCCTTCAAATCAATTTAATGTTGCTCGAACTTCCTTAGAAAGAGATGTAAGGTGGTAAACCCCATTCGTTCCTCGGCACTTGGACATGAGTTGGCAAAAAAGTTCTCGGCAAGTGACAGACCTAATATACCTTATATTGAAGACGAGAATTCCTGATAATTTCGCAGGTTACCTTCAGGTGGATATAAATATTGCAGATTGATCACCTCGAATCAAAATCTAAGCAGATGTTCGGACAAGAAATGGAGACATTTCAATAATATAAACATCTCGCCTGATTCGAAACTAACATTATGACGGCAAGGAATATTTACATCAACATTTCTTGCCCTTCACTTTTAACGACCTCGTTGGCGCTGCTGATAATCACAACGATTTTGTTCAGTATCATTCGAAGTCGATGAATACCGACGTCGCTGCTTTCATTCTCACTGTCCTCATATTCGCTGAGGTACGTCTAGCAGTGTTTCAACGCTATAACATTGCTCTAACACTACACAAAGTAAGCAAATAATCCCTAACTTTCTTCTTTAAGCCAAACACGAGGTGTCACATTAACCTTTATTCAAAAGCTGACGTTTCGGCAGCTCGCCTTCTTCATAACATGGAATGGTCAAGTTTTCTGCAATCCATTAGGTCAAAACCTCCAAAACTCGTTTAGAAAAAATCACCAGACCTAGATTTAGAAATCTAGGCTATCGCTAGTTATGGGAACCAGCCGTTGAATAAGGATTAATGTAACCCTTCGTGTTTGGCTCAAAGAAGAAAGTTAGGAATTACTGAAGCATGTCGAGGTTAATAGACAGTCGGTCTTGGAAATTGTCAAACAAATAATACTGTTCCATAATTTTGAGACTATCGAAAGCAATGATTACGATACTCTTGAGTTCTTTCGTGTTCTTCTTGGTTATTCTAAGAAATTATTATGGAATATAAATGAATAGCTGGCACACGCGTCCTGACCACTTCTCCCTGCTTGATTTTTGATGTGGGTTAGTTTAAACGTCATCTTGATTGATTAACAAGCTTAGCTTAATTCGTCACAAAGCAGTAGGCAGTTCTTTATTGAAATGATGTCCCTCTATGCAATAGAGCTTTACCACTATTACATATAATCAGCAAATAGTTAATTATAGTTGCATAAAGCGTGCCAAGAATTTCAAAGAGGGGAAGAGGCACCACAACAGCACTAACATCAGTGGCAACCGCTGTCAACCCCGTCTCAGCTTGAACATTCATGGGATTTACATACATCGCTTAGAAATGCAAAAATTACATAAAGCCACTTACACAAATTGAAGAGCATCTATACCTAACTGAGTATAACATTCGCAGTGTCAAACATTTTAGCTGATCAACGCTTCCAACGTCGTTTTCCATGTGAATTTGCATACGAATATGTAGATTTACATACGAATATGCAAATGCAGCAAGACTAATTGTGAGATGTTATGTAATTATAGTTCAGAAACATCAAAAATGGCGAGTCTACATTTCTAATGCCTACTATTTCGCAATATAAGCAGATGCTATTGTAGTCCACTGCAACTGCATAATCGGGGCCTGTGCCGGTGGGCCAATTAATCTCTCTTTGATTTGGATATTTTCAGCCTCTATGAATTTTTCAAATTACGCAGTGATGGTTCAAAACCTTCAAAAAGGGAAATGGTTTCCTGATACGTTGAAGTCTCTTTGTATATCTTTGTTTGGTCATATCTTGTGCATAATTCCATGAATCAAACCAAGTTTTCTATTACAATATCTTTTGAAAACGAGTTTCTGAGTAAGGAAATCCAGCATCTGAGGTCATCTGATTTTTTTGAGCGATCCACGATTTACCATAATACTATCGGTACCTCCAGTCGAGACATAAGTGAGAAAATTCCGATATAACATTATATAGATTACAAATTATAACAAACAGCCCGACATCCGGTGCGCATTGCCTATTTGTTTATGAACAAGAATGGTTATGGTGAAATGACGTTGATTCAGATTCAGCTCATAACCTTGCTTCTGTACATATTATCGTTTGGGATCAACATAGGCACAACTTCCAAATGCTCCTATAACGCTCAACTGTGTTCGTTCAGCTGTACGTATCTCCTTTATATCGTCCTGAGTCGTAAAGGCTATTTCACCATGACCATCGTTCATTATTGGTGCCCATTTCGTATCTAGTTACAAAATCATGTAAGAATTGTTCTTGATGAGCAACAATGAGATGATTTACGACGAGAACGTAGTGTTCGAGGATTGAGAAAGCACTTTCTAACCATACAGACTGATCGCACTTTTTATTGGGGGAAAGGAGCATTCACTACAAGACTTGTTGACTCAATCAGAAAGCCCTCACAACATTTTTGCCTTTAACCATTCGTTTTCAGTTCTCGTGCCGTAAAATGTAAACTCGTCGTATATAGATAGGTGGTTGTACGACATGAGTCCTCAGCTCAAGGAAATCACTGCAACGGCATCTTTGACAATAACTACTAGCGTTTCGAGACTGAAATTGATTCTGCTATTAACAGTCTCTTATAAATTTATTAGCAGATGTATTCTCAGAGCGAACGTGATTTAATTGACTCATCATCTTTTTAAGCTGATGAGCCACTGCGTGCAATCGATTCGATTCAATTATTTTGAACCGTTTCATTTTCCTGAGAAAAACAAGGATGCTATTTTTATGAAAAGAAGGAGTTGTTAAACCTTTGCAGTTCCAAACTCACTGCATAACAATCATTCAGACTGCGTCAAACCGCAAGGTTTTTGTAGATTCATTGATATTAATAACGTAAATCTATCAATAGTGCTGTATATAGTCCATCGTGGAAAAATTGACGGCAAGCTGCAATGAACTACAAGCGCATTCTAATCGGTGAGGATGCTCAACTGATGAATACTGAAGGGTTGTCATTCCGAAAACTTCAGCAATTCTTGCGATCTATTGCTGTATCAGCTCATTTCAGTGTTCGTTACAACGAGTTTGTGCTAGCGTCCCAAATTGAAGTTAATATAATACCATTACTTATACTATCAAAAATTCCGTTTTATAATTGGTCTGTGCTCCGAAATTGACACCGCGCCAAATGTTTAGTGCTTTCAGCATTCCAAAACAGATCATCGATCACATAGGGAAAAAAACGTTATGAAAATAATGGGAAAACTCTACAAAAGTGAACGGCTTCCGTGGATTGCCACTCAAGGGCGATAAACACTCATGCCATTGTTTCCACTTTCGCTGCTAAATATTTGCTAACGCTTTAGTGCCATAAATTAATGTTCACTCAATTACAAAACATTACATTGAGCTGTTTCAGGGATTCAAGCTCGGATATTCTCAAGATCCGGAAATTGACGATACCTCTGATTCACATGGTTACGTCGACAAAATAGGTAGCCACTTCTCTCATTTCAACTCCATTTTATCTCTCACCATGATGCAACTACTGTATTGCTGCCGTTTACAGACGAATGTAATAGTGACAGTATAGTGGATGAACAACAGAGGGTTAACTTGCTAGTTGCACATAACGGTAGAAGGTCTGTTTGCATTAGATCATCGTGATCTGAGTAAATAATTACATTTGAAGTTTGTCAAAATAGACAGAATGCTTGCTTTTGAGATATGAACTCCAAGAGGAAGGAACGCAGAATGGGCCGGAAGAGAGTAGCACATTTCAGTCAGCCAAGGACATGACTTATATGGTGAGAAAATACATTGCGGTGAGACAACTTCCGCTTTCTTCTAATAAAACATGTTTTATATCCATTTAGTTTTGGATATACGACTGTAAAATGGAAGAATCTGCTTACGAAATTTCCAAAAAGTGCAATAGAACAATTGATAATAGTTTTGGCAATGTTGTCTATAACAAAGCCACTATCCCTTTATTAGGCACCCACAACATCGATGCTATCTTTACCCCAGGTAGCGACGAGAACGTGCAGTTTTTCGATGAAATATTAGAGGTGAGTAAGGTGAACATCATATATGGACATTTTTCATGGGCTTGTACGACTAAACAGAATTGGAAGAAAAAAGTGTTGCAACGAATACTCAAGGTGCTCTTTCTTACTACAACTTTTTGGAATTCTGATGTTGACTTAGTTTTTTTCTCAAAACACAATGAAATGATGATGCTCGATTGAGCTTGATCTAATTGACCAAGGATATGTCATTTTTGAACTTTTGAGGCAATTGGCGATTGGTGGAGTACATCAAAACGTTCAAAACTCTCTAATGATCTTAAACCCACGTCGGCTAACGAGCCAATGATCCCATTCCTTCGAGTCAGTTATGGTTTTACTTTTTTAGAATTTACAAAATAACTAAAAACTTTTTTGTCATGAGATGTAAACGCCTATAAATCAAAATAATGTACAGCAGCTTTTGTTAGCATCTCCGACTGTTGATAAGGTCATAAGTACACCACAACCATTCAAATTAGTATACAGGAATAATAGTCGTTGCACTTCTGGTCCCGATTCACCTTTCGTGTCATTAGTTTGTCAATATGGAGAAAAGTAAGTCATTTAAGAGCTTTCACTTCTATTTTGGAACATAGTTTCTATCTAACTTCAGGCATATCAGTACTGACACTCCACTCTACAATCAAGGTGAACCATGTGCCGCATGCCCAGACTCCATATGTTCATACAAGATGTGTATAAGAAATGTCTGAGTTGTGACGCCAATAAAGAAATTTTTCAAAGCCTTCTAGACTTCTTGCACGCGCACACATACACGATCCACTCTTTTCGGATTTCGAAGAAAAATACATCTCAAGATTATAACAGGCCTTCGCAGTCTCTAAAATAGTCCAGTTGATTTCATTTCGTCCATAACAAGAAAATTGAGAAAATCAGCGTTCAGTCAGCGCTGACGCTGACTTCTTGACATCGTTCGTTGGGCTCAGCCGTGACTTTCTCTACTTTACTTTTCACTTGCTTATCAAAAACCGATCCATCAATTTGTTCATTCACAGTTCATTATCAAACAGATCATCATCGCCTCTCTAAAATCACCTTACTAGGGTCAAGGCCCTTCCCTTTGTCTCTTGAATAGACATCACTCATTTCCGATACTTTACCGTTATATCACCGGTGATACTGTGAACACTAATTATTAGTATATAGCAAACAATATTATTTGGTAGAGAACAGCCTATAATTATAGAATTGCAACAATAATATCAAGATAATAATATATACAATAACGAGGCATTGCGATGTAATAAATTGGTTGGTAAAAAAACAAGCTGTACAAAATCATCGCAAAACTCAAAGTTATACTACCAAGCTTAAAAGTCCGACTATCACTAAACCTCGGAATGACGCAAGAAATGTAAAATTTTTTAAGAATTGTCCTTTTCTTTGTTCAAAACTTGGACGAGGTTCGTGCTTTTTTTTTGCTCAATACTTTCATGGCTAACGTTTTGAAGTTCCACCTTAAGTCTAGTTATATGAGGGAGATCACCGATCTTGTGTGGCACATATGAAACATGATCAACACTCAGACTAGAAGATGAATATGAGATAAGGTGCTATATCAGTTGTTATATTCAGACATTCCCATCCTATTCATTTCTGGTCTTTTGGGGTTTATCCAAAAAACCTTCGAGGGCTTTCTCGCACTGCTATTTTTGATTCCTGCACTAGATTTTTTATCACCGTAAGCTGTCGACAATCAATCACTCTATAGCGCAACATCAAGTGATAGTTTCACTTAAGGTAGAGTGATGCTCTTTCAGCGGCGATTGCTTATAGTAGGGGTCAGCCGTAGGGCATGTGGTGCAGATGTATACTTACAAGCTCGTTTACTCTATGTTGCTAAAAAGTCTGACATCTTCAGAACGCAATCTCGTCCTTCAGGCATGAATTACTCAACAATAGAACACTTGGAGAAACAGCTTTTGTTGTTTGGAAATATATATTTCATAAGTGATCTGGAGAAAAAAAAATTATCTTGTTTTCTTTATTTGAACACGTTTTCAATGTTTTCTTGCGAATGATGTGATATCTACTAGATTGCTCCAAAGATTGCGAAGTCTGTTGTGACTCTGAAATGTGTTTTTTTTTTTGAACGAACGCATGTGTCAATAGATAATAAAGGATTTGGAGACTTTTTTATTTGTGCTACAAACCAGACTTCAATGCGCATTTTGAATGGATCGTAGCATGCGCCTGGACATGAAGCGCATGGTGTACCGTTTTTTAAGAGTGGAATGCTGGTACTGATATGCCTGAAGTTTGATTGAAATTGCGTTACTAAATTAGAATGTAAGTCTCTAAGTGATGTACTTGTCTCCATATCGACAAACTAATGACACGAAATGTGAATTGGTTCCAGAGCTGCAAAGACTATATGCACATCCTACTTTTAACGCGTCACCATTTGCGATCTAAAAGAATTTTTCTAGAAGTTAACGCTTTTTTCAACGTTATGTTTGCTATCTGTGATTACTGAATACAAATGTGGACGGTTGTGGTGTACTTACCAGCTTATCAACAATCGAAGATGCTACTCGAGTGCATTATTATTACCTTATACCTTATTTTATCATTATATTATTCTATAATTATACATTATTTTGGTCTATGAACGATTATATTCTATGGTAAAAAAGCTTCTGCTTATCATGGAAATTCTATAAAAATAATACCACAACTGACTCGAAGGAGTTCGATCATTGAATCGTTGTCCGACGTGGGTATAAGATCGGCACGTAGTTTTGAACGTTTTGATGTACTCCACCACATGCTAATTTCCTCAAAAGTTCAAGAATAACATATCCATGGTCATTTGTAAAAAGCTCAATCAAGTAGACAGTATTTTACTGTGCTATTAAGAAATCTTTATCAGAAACAGATTTCTAGAAAGAAAAAGTAAAAAGTGACACTACGAATAGTCGTTACGACACTTTTCTCTTCCAATTGTGTTTACATCAGAAGTATTATCTTCTTTCAATGGAAAATGTCCATATCAACTGTTCACCCTACTCATCTTTTTAGTTTTTTCAGAGAAAATTCCGTATATGCTTTGCTATATAATTCAAAGATGCCATTGACGTCGTCGGTGTTTGATGGAGGGATAAGTGTTTTGTTGTATCTAACACTGGTTAAATTATGATCATTATTTGATGTGATCGACTGTTTTTTAAACCTCGTAGTAAACACTCAAAATTCAGAAGAAAGAATGTTTATAGCCTAAACGAGGTTGGTACGCCAGGGCCATACACCGGTGTTTCGGAGGTTTCGGCCTCCTCATCAGTGACCCCCGCCCCCACATTAAGCCCTGCATTGTAGCAAGGAGGGAGGCGTATGTGGTGACGGCATAGTGGTACAATGACACTGGTCCATCACCACTTTCAGTCGATGGATTTGGCTTACGTAACTACCAAGATGATCGATAATAACTCACAGTTCTAGAAGCCTCACTCTCAACCGTAGATGCCGCAAAATCCAGTGGATAGCGTCGTAACGAAAAAGACTGAATCGCAACAGATTGAATACTCTTTCTGACCGATGTTGTTGTTATCTCATAGCTTTGTACACAAACCATACAGCTAATGCGCTTTTTCAGTTTTGGCGCGTTGGAGACAAAGCCGTTACGTCCCAGTAGAAAATTCCAAGACCACAACAAGTTGTAATCTTTTGAGATTATCAGTTTCAATTCCTCATTTTCTTCTTAAGTCAAATTCTAGGTTTTATAATATTGTTTATTGAAACGCCGGACGTTTAGGCAGTTTTACCTATTTCAGAGCATGAAAAATTAGGTTGCCCACATTCCAGTCCGCCAAATACACATGTAGCTCTCCTGGGAGTATCTGAATACTTTAGTGTCCATACTGAATTCAAAGAGTTCTAAACTTTCCCATCAAACTTGATCAAATGTAGACAACATTCTACACAGCATAACGAATATTGTCTGGCTCTTCCCAGACGTTTAGTTGCACGCTCCAGTATGGTATTTTCATATATTCAATTTTCGCATCTCTATATTTGTGCCTCAGAAAACGGGTGAATTTTCGATGCACTTCAGATATGTTTACTGTAAATACTCAAACAGTCTCGTTACTATCATAACACGATTCACTCTCCTCTGCATTTATGAATTAATCACGTAACTGAGCCTATTTTGATTAATGTACTTTTGACGTGAACTATTCATGAATGTACCTTCTCTAATCTTGATCTTAGTGTCTCTATCCTTAGCCTTAGCTTTGTTCTTCTCCCACCACAAGTCACTTCTTAATGAAAAGTATATATAATATGAACAGTCCGAATTTAAATTTATTGTCTCTACCGCTTGGTAATTTGCTTAACTGCTATTCCGTTGCTTACGCTGTTTGTAATCCTCTTCTATCCTCCTGTTTAAACTATTGTTGGTGTTGTAGTGTTGTTGTAGAAATAAATGATAGCCCAATACAAAAAGTTTGACACGGAAGCAACTAATAAAAGTCTCGCGTGGTCAAATCAATTCAAATAACACAAAATCTCCACTGGACTTACTTTACTAAATCAAAAAAGGACGGATGACTTAGGGAAAGCTGATTTTTGCTCCTATTTATGACTTTATAAAGAGGATATAACATGTTTTGGGCCATTAATGTCTAGCTGTTATGCAGGCGCCTGTTTCGTCCTACCGGGACTCATCAGTATCAATGTCATCGGTTTAGCCGATTTCTTGAGGCCTCCTCTATGAAGGAGTCGACGCCAAGCAATGAATCACCGCAAGATGAAATTATCTGACATTGTAGTGTCCGGCAGTCGTGCTTGTGGCGACGACGGTGCTTTTGATGAGTCCCGGTAGGAGGAAACAGGCTCCTATGTAGCACTTAGCTCTTAAAGGCTGTAAACATGTGATATTCCTATCAGATTATTATTGTTTGAGCAAGATCTATAAAAAAGCGATCCAATGGAGAGGCATTATTCTATGGTCGTGGACGAATTTGGATATTTTGACGCTTATATTAAATTTGAAGTGTTCAAATTCAAATCATTTGATAGGTTATCAAAGGTGGATCAAATAGGACAAATGACACAGAAGAGGTTGATTTTTACATCTTAGTGATTCGCAGTCTAAACTTTTGTAATATAGTCTGGCGTCGCAAACTAGTCAATTAGCATACAAATTCAGCATAGCTGCTTATTTGTCTACCATTTTCACTTATCAGCTCCCACGATTTCATGTTTTTTTCGGCAACTTTTCAAGATCACACTGCTGTAGCGATCAGCCCTGTTCGTTAGATAATTTTCTATTAAACTGATATCAAAGAGAGTTGTTTATAGAGTAGAAGTGGAATACCTTACCTCCGAAAGTGCATGCTGGATTATAACGATTTGTCGTGAGTTAAATATTGCCATAAGATATTGTGCATTAATCATCAGTGCGTTAAACTGTTATGGCCATCGTTCATGTGCATTATCATTCGTCCAAACTCTCAACGAATGTGTTGCTCATCGTTGCTGGAGGTTTTTGCTGGTTTGTAAGAAGTAATTCTATCAAAGATGATAACAAAAAAGAAGGCGAAGCACAGCGACTGGCTTTGAGATAGTGAAGGCATAAATGAGAATGAAGTTAGAGAGAATATTAACTAGCTGAGCAACGTATCAACCTGAACGTAACTTCGTTTGAATTGTTCTATTATAGGTAGCTTCGCTGGGTTTACTGTTATAATTATATTCTAGTTCTGCTTGACTGTTGCAGTAGAGTGTTGAGTTTTGGGTCAATACTTAGCATTCAGTAATTACTAACTCGAAGTAGAACGCTCGATTTTGTATATGTTTGTCACATGAGGTGTTTTACTTAAGCACGGAAACAACTCACTTTTGGATTATAGCCAATTATAGAAATAATAACAATACGTTACAGGCAATATGACGATATGTAGTTGAGGAAATGGGCGCAAACGAAGCTGGATGAATAAGTGGGACATTGCAATGCTGGAACAATGGAACTACTTGACTGCATGCGGTATATTCTAGGGTCAGGTTTATGTAAGAACTAAAGATGAATGTTCAATCTGATAAAGCTGAACTAAGAGGCAACATAAAGGGCTACAAGTGAACAACCGATGGGAAAGCAAGTTCCGGGCGCATAATGCTACAAGTGCACACTTCGATGGAAAGGAATAAATTATCTTGCAGTGAAAGTTCATGTGGAATGCTATCGGATCAAGGAAAAGTTGTGGGAAAGCAATGGGATAGTTATAGTAAAGTTCATGGCAAACGATGTGACAGTTTGAAGCTAAGATTAAAGTAATTCTATTAAGAAAGGACAGATATAAGAAGCTCACGACAATAATGAAAAAGGAACTATTTGTGGAATAGTCGCAGCTTGTTTAGGTGGTGGGTCAAGTGTGATTGAGGTATCTGTCTACAAATGGAATATTAATCATTCAATAATATCCAATAGTAATAAGCATGCCTAAAAAGGAAAGTAGCAGTTACTTGGGGAAATAACTGCTATAAGCTCACCGTTTTTTTTTGTTCTACTTGGCACTCAAACCCACACAAGATTCTGCACCATAAAACCGCAGATGGGCGCTTTTTCGTAGAGAAATTCGTCCTTCGAGAAGATCAAAGAGCGCATCATTCCACCATTTGCTAATGGGCTCCTATGCTCACTTACCTACTCGGGACCGCACTGTATTATACCTTTTTTCGAGAATTCCATATTCTTATAGTACTCTATCTTCAGTGAAGAAAGTTTTGCTACTTTCTCAATTCCAAGAAAAGCATGATATATCTGTGCAACTGCAACTGCAGTGGTATGTCGTTGGACGAGTTGTGCAAACAGCTTTGACAATTCAGCAAGATGGACGAGTATTGTGCGTTTCCCAGTGCAGGAATTCTGCCGTTAAAAAAACATTGGTTTTCTATTTAATTCCTTTTATTAAATGTATTCTTATTGTTTATTAGTTCTGTCTAAACAAGCTCTGGCAGCTGAACACAGCTTTTCTGAACATAATAGGTGAAGGAGAGCAATTTATTCTAATATGAGGCTGCAATTTGCAAATTATAACAAATATGTCCACGGACCTCCTCTTCAAGGGATCCCGCCCGGTTAGTCGCGAGGGCACGTGGCGCCTCCCCAGGTGGTGGATAGGGAAACAAACGAGAAGCAAAAGCGACCGCGTGCTTTCAAGAGACGTACCTGGATTCAGGGCTGAGCTCCCTGCTTCTGCAGCGCCGACTTGGCAGAACTCTATTTCTACGAGTCAAGTCGGCCAAAAACCTCCAATCAAGCGGCTGAGAAGTACATGGGAGGCGGTTCGGAGTCCCTCCAACAAATAAGCTCCTCCCGCTCCTCCGAGAGAGACTGGCAAGCTACTCGTGAGTACTCAGCCCCCACGTTTAGAGCCTGGCAAGTTATACGTTAGGTAACAAAATGCCAAAAACAGTAACAAATATGAGCCTCATTCCCCTGACCCTTAAAGAGCCACTGGTACGGCAGCGTTAGGTAGGACGAGCACGGAAAGGCTGCTAAAGTCTTAGGGATAAACTAGACTGTCAAGATCGAAACGGACTAAAATGACGATCTGTACCTACAATACAAGAACCCTTGCTCACGAATCCGCTGTAGAAGATCTACTGATTCAAGCAAGAAGGATAAGCTACGACGTCATTGGCCTGGCTGAGACGAGAAGGCGCCATCCTTTTCAGGCTGTTTATGACACCGGAGAAGAACTGTTCCTTGGAACGTGCGATAGCAGAGGAGTCGGTGGCGTTGGCGTCCTCGTCAAATCGAATTTGACCGTGAACATCGATTCGTTCAAACAGCTAACAACACGCATCGGACGATTACGGTTGAAACGATGTGGTTCTATGCCGGCTTTGACTATCTTCGTTGTTTACGCACCAACATCAAGCTATGACGAAAACGAAGTCGAAGCGTTCTATATGGGCCTTGAAAAATTCTTCAGAGAAGATCATGCATTCTTCAAGGTGACTGTCGGAGATTTTATTGCAAAAATTGGACCCAGAAGAATGTCTGAAGAGCGTAACAATGGGACCCATGGGACTAAATTGGAATGGACAAGGTGAGAGGCTTTCTGAGTTTATCAATGACGACCCAAACCATCCACGGTAACTCGCAATTCCAAAAGCCTCTTTCTCAGCAATGGACTTGGGAGTCTTCCAACGGAGAGTACCATAACGAAATAAACCACATCTTAGTAAATCGAAGGCTTTGCCTGACCGATATCGCTGTTGTTCCTGAGATCTACATGGGATCAGACCAGCGCCTCCCTCAAGCAACGGTCTATTTTTCGCGGAGAGGAGAGAAAGTCGCTGAATTTAAACAACGAAGTCGTAGAACTGCCTCAAACTGGGATGTATTTAAATCATTAGTCGGTTCTTGGGAAGAAACCGTTGTCGACAACACCGACGAAGAATACGGTCGGCTTGTTGAATATTTGCACATTAGTGCTATGAAGCCGAGAGTTTCAAGGTCACGAAGAGAAGATTGTCTGCGCAGACACTCGAGCTGATAATTCAACGTGAAATCGCATGAGCTACAGGCAACCGAAATATTACGTCCAAACCTGCGAAACGCTCCAGAGAAGCAATCAAAGAAGACTTCAAAGAGAGACAAGCAGCAGTTATGGCAGAAGCTGCACAAGCTGGGAAGAGCATTCACAAAGCCCAGCGAGGCTTCGCCAACTATAAGACCAAGATGATTGCATTCCGATACCTTGGCGGGACACTTACGCCTTACCGTCTCGTCTTGTGACGCAACTGCCACGACAACAGCAGCAAATAATGGCTTCATCTTGCTTGCTCTTCACTTTTTACACTCACGGCGAAGGAGAATGTCACAGAGAATACGTGCTAAGGTTATTAGAAAGTAAGCAGCTAGACTATAAGCCGATACAATGAAGTAAATCAACGGTTTCTGCTGCGATTTGTTTTGATTGAAAACAGTGATGTGCAAGTTCACAACAGAAAGTGAGTGACGGGAGTACAATTTTATTAGTTTTCAAGAGCATGAAGCGATCGAATGATGATTATACAGTGCTCTGCCAATCCACTGCACTAACCCGACTTGCTTTTATCAAACAGAATAATGCGATAGTTTCACAATGAAACTTTTGCATAATATTTTGCGAATTTTGCAAGTACCCAATGTTCTATTGATGAAGACATACTTAGTTGCATATCGCAAGATAATTCATTGTCTTCATATGATTTTCTAGAAAAAAAGTCGCGAGAGCATTAAGTTTGTTGTGAAGAAAGAAATTGTGAAATCTGTGATAACAGTATAGTGAAAGCAAGCGTTTTTTCCTTATCGCTTTCGATTTCGAAGATGCCCGCAGACGTGCTCATTCTAGTGACACGAATATATTGGTGGTACAGTATCTAGTTCAACGTGGAAATTTTAGCGGTACAACGCAATGAGAGCTAAAAATTTTTTCACCGCTAAGAGCATTCATCTGAAGAGCTCTGTAAAGATATAATCTCGAAAATAATCTCTCAATGTTCTTATCTCTGAAATTATTCTGTATCACTGCTTGTCATTCGAGCTCTTGAAGTATGAAATAACATCTAATCACAATGTAAATTTGTCGTACCATGGCTAATTACATCTTAGAGATCTCAAATAACGTATTCATCGAATTAATCATCTCCTTTGTTGAAAACGTGATGTATCGCCTGTATTATCTGTCGCCCCATTGATCGTCAAGTGGACTCGAGCGGTTACCAGAAACTTCCATTTTTCCCTATCGCGTGCAAAAGAGTCCAGTGGGTCCTCGTGGGACTTGATGTATGATTGATTATTAATCCTAGGTGCGCCATATATTGTGTATAACATATAAATGTATATTGTGCTAAATTGTGATCTATTCTTTCACACGGCACAGGTAAAAAGCATCAATTTCTATAGCTGTCCCTCAGGAGCTAACAGATAGTCAGCCGTGAGAATCCTCTTGATCGAAATTGAGTACTAGATAAGATCTTGAATTACTGCTGAAACACGGAATACCAGTCAGTCAGAAAGCTCACTGCAAATTAAACATTCTTTCAGGTCAAATGAAGCTGCTCAAACATTCTTATAAAGAGATGTTAGGTGATCAACCTCATTCGTCTGTCGCCACTTGAATATGGGTTGGCAAAAATGTTTTCAGCAAGTGATCGACCTATTCTACCTTATTTTGAAAATGAGATATCTTAGTAATATCGCAGTTTACCTTCAGATGGATATAAATATCACACACTGTTCACCTCGAATCAATTTCTAAGCAGATGTTCGGACAATAAATGGCGACGTTTCAATATTATAAACGTCTCACCTAGTAGGGGAGCTGACACTATGACAGCATCAAATATTTATATCAGCATTTCTTACTCTCCACTTTTTACGTCCTCGTTGGCGCTGCTGCAAATTCCACCCTCACTTCATGCCTTATCATTAGTGCATTTATGGAAGATAAGGCAACTATCTGAAAAAAGAACTTTGCAACGCCACAGAAAAATTTAACGGAGATTACGGCTTGACAAGATATAATGTGAATTGATATGCTAAGAAAAAAAAGCGGTTTTTATTTTATTTCATTCCTTTAAACAGTGTGGTGTGTGAATTCAGAACAAGGAAATGAGTGACTGTAAAAAGGTTTCCTAGTTTTGAAGGCCGTGAATGATCAGGTGATAAACATACAATCTAATAATTCAGTGTATTTACTCGGTTTCCTTTTATTGAATAGAATTGTGTGTGAGTTTCACAACGAGGAAGTTAGTGATAGATAAGCTGATTTTTTCGAATTTTCATAACAATAACTGAATGAATGATGAAAATACAATATCGTGACATTTGATTGTATTCGCTCACTTGCTACTATGAATAGGATAGTGCTAATTTTACAGTGATTCATGAATATATCCATTATTGTCTCTGAAAGCAATAAGCTCTTGATCGATGAACAGTGCACACTCTATTAGACAACTCACAACAATGTATCGCTTCCGTATGGTTCTTTTCGAGGTGATAAGTGAGTCAGCATTAACTTTATAATGGAGATAAAATTCAGTAGCTTGCAGTGATTTTGCAATGAAATTGTGAGCGTGGAGTATTTTGAAGGTCAAATCAATTTTTTAGAAGACGTTTCGACAATGAAAGGTGGCATTTTGAAAATACTAGCGTCTCGCCCAATGGCGGATTTGACGTTCTGGCAACAGGAAATAATTACTTCATCTTTTCTTGCTCCACACTTTTTCACTCGCGCTGGCGCTGATCCTCTACCCACGATTAGTTTATGTCCATTGGAAGTCTAGTTATGGAAGATCATTGCAACCACCTGAGAAAAGAGCGCTGCAGCGCCCTAGGACTTTGTAAGCACTGAGCTCTTAATTAAGATTGGTGCACATTTCGTTGAAAACGCAAAACAGTTTATTGCTTTCATGTAACTTTTACAAAAGGAATATTGTGACAACGTTAATAATGATGAAAATTTCAGTAACTTGCGTGGTCATACCATGAGGATGTGAGCGCAAAGTTTCTGGAAGATGAAATCAGTTTTTAAGTAAACCTTTGGGCAATGAAAAGTGGCATTTCGAAAATATTGGCGTCTTATCTAAGATGAGATTGATTGATACTAAAACCGCAGCAAATAATTATATTATCTTTTTCTCCTCTTCACTTTCAATATTCACGTTGGTGCTGCTGCTTATACTCAGAAACAGTTTACGTCTAGTTGGTGGTTTAGATAGGAAGATCGTGGGTATTTGCTTGGAAAAAAACACTGAAGCACCGTAAGGAAACTTCGTATTAAGACGGCCAAAATGTCATCAACAAGTAACGACTAGAGTACAAAGTAACATAATTTGAAAAGCCATGATTTTTTCTTCAATTTGCTTTATTAAACAGAATGGTGTAGAAATGAACGAACGAAGCATTTTGATGTTGAAAAGTTTTGATATATCATGACTTACTGTACACGCTCATACATTTCTGGGGCATGTAAAGCTCTCGTGTGTAAGGAAAACACTAGTTTACTACTCAGTCATACTGTCTTTGGCATTCAGTCAGTTGTGATTTGCTATGCAAAGTATATTAAGATGTAAATCTCTGAATTTGGTTTTTTTCCGTTGCACATAATCCCCGAAAGTCATCGCAGAGATTAAAAATCAAAAAACAATGAATTGTTGCTCAAAAATGATTTTGCACTTATGCGATACCAGCCTATGAATAACTCTAAAATAACCTGGCAATGTGTTTTGAGCCTTGTGCCACTTAACAGTCATAGCATATAATCGGCAATCAATCATGCTGAGAGGAAACCACGCTGCTCGACTTGCCGTACATCGAGTGTAAAAAGATCGTCGTCGATTCTTTGATATAGTGATGGATCCCCTAGGAGCTGAACTGAACGAGGCTGTAAGGCCGAAGTACGTGTCTTGTATTGTATAAGTACTTATAGGAGGCCTCATGAAGTGCCTCAAAATACGTTGTCAGATTATCTGAGCGAGGTCGTAAAATCGTCGATTGCAATGTTTGTTACTTTGCAATAAATCTGAAATATAGTGTAAGTCAAGCGTTGAGGCTTGAATTGAATTGAAAAGCAAACCTTCTTTCATCGTTTTGAGTTTGTTCTTAAGTTTTAGCAAGAGATAAACGTTATCTCAAATTCAAATGGAGAAACTCAGACTGGCGAAATAAAGGAAGCAACAGCTAACTGCTCATTGGCGTTTTCTTCGAGATAGAAGATGGGAGAATCATGAGCTCGGAAATAATCGCCTTCCAATTTCACATAGGTCATTTCTTTGCATAGAGTGACATACCGGAGTAAAGTTTTTCACCATAGTAATACAATCCACTAATTGAAAAAACAGCTGGTGTCAATTCTGAGTGTTTCAGCTTCAGCTATATTCGAGTTTCAACCTCAACATCGATATACTCGTTATCGAGTGACTCTTGAATGAAGACGGCTTCCTGCTAATGTTGCTAAATCCATCCGCATACCGCGTGAAAGGTATGCACGCTGCATGTGAAATGAAATCTTATTTTAGTTTTACATCAAAGTAAGAATTTTTTAGGGACAGACAAATTATTAAGTTCTTCGAAATTTGTGTTATTGAATAACCACTGTATTTTTTTGGAATGCCTTTGTTCAACGAAAAATGCTTGAGTGGAAAATAAAATTTTTCTACTATTTGAGCGTGATATAAGGGCCTATCAAAAACAAAATACATCTTTCGAGTTCTCGAAAACCAAGGTATCGAGTCACTATTACGACTTCTTCTATCAACCGCTTTTTTTATAGACCAGCTCAAAATGAATTACTGCGGTTGGGAAGAAAGTTCTGGGGCACTTCGATAGGCATGAAATACCCCCACGCACAGCATGGCAATGTTGCATTTCTTATGTGAGATTTTCAAACTGAGAATCTAGATAATATTCATCTTTATCTCTAGTTTGTTACAAGCTTTCGCCATGTCCAACGATATAATCGACATTCGTGTTTTATTGCGTCATTATTGAACTAAACGATTATCGATATCGTTGTGATTATCAGCAGCGCCAACGAGGGCGTTAAAAGTGAAGGGCAAGAAATGTTTATGTAAATATTCGTTGCCGTCATAATGTTAGTTTCGAATCAGGCGAGATGTCTATATTATTGAAATGTCTCCATTTCTTGTCCGAACATCTGCTTAGAGGTTGATTCGAGGTGATCAATCTGCGATATTTATATCCACCTAAAGGTAACCTGCGAAATTATCAAGATATCTCGTTTTCAAAGTAAGGTATGTTAGGTCTGTCACTTGCCGAAAACTTTTTTGCCAACTCATGTCCAAGTTGGCGAGGAACGAATGAGGTTGGTCACCTTACATCTCTTTCTAAGGAAGTTCGAGCAACATTAAATTTGACTTGAAGGAAATGTTTTAATCTGCAGTAAGTTTCTGATTGAACCTCTATTCCGTGTTTCTGCAGTTATTCAAGGACCTTTCTAGTACTCAATATCGATCAGAGGATTCTCAGGATTGACTAACTATCAAACCCCCTAAGGTACGGCCATAGAAATCTGTGCGCTTCGTCTGTGCCGTGTAAATGAATGCATCACGATTTGGCACAATATAGCCATTTAGGATTATTGATCAATCATGCATTACGTTCCACGATGACCCACAGGGCTACTCTTACACGCAATAGGGAAAAATGGAAGTGTTGCCACTGCCCGCTCGGGTCACTCGGCGATCAACGGGGCGACAGGTGATACGGGTGGCACATCACGTTTTCAACAAAACAGATGATTAGTTCAATGAACACGTATTTGAGACCTCTGAGGAGCAACTAGCCATGGGTTAGGTAATGAAAAACAACCAGGGACACTACCAACCATTCCCTTCCACAAGCTTTTTACAAGGAAGAAAAACCAAACAGCGAACTCGACCCTACTTTTCGCGTTTTTTCGAACGAAATTCTGCAAATACTCAACCACTTTCGGCATAGAAAAATAAGCTCCAATCTGACACACAAACAAAAACAAGGTTTGTCACAAATCAGGGAGCTCGTAAGATCAAAAACTATCCGTTTGTCCGTAAGTGATAAAGGTGGGGAATTTGTAGTAATTTCAAATCAGCTGGATGTCGATATAACGGAGAAACATCTTCAGGATGTCTCCCTCTATCGCCCATCCTCTGAGAAAGAATATAAACTCCAATGTAAAAAATTAAACAAAGAATGGGTCAACACGGCAAGTGCAGCGGGTTTGGAAACTTCAGTTATTTCTCGACTCAAAAACAATAATCCTATTTGTCCGGTCCTATACCTTCTCGTAAAAACACATAAACTTACATCTATTGATGATCTAGTGTCAACCGATCCATCAACATACAAGGTTAGACCCATCATCAGTTGTATAGGCGGACCAACGGATAGAATAACGTGGTTTCTAAACCTCATTTTTACTCAGGTGCTCAAATTCATACCAACCCACCTACCCAATACAAAAATGTTCCTTGACCACCTACGTTGCGCGAAACCTAACAACTCGCACGTAATGGAGTCATTTGATGTTAGCTCACTCTATACAAACGTATCAAATGACTCTGCAATGCAAGCCATTTTCGAACTTTTAACTGAAAATGAACAAAAAGTAAACATGTATGGCTTCACAATTCAACAACTAATGACCCTCCTAAAACAATGTCTTAGTTGTTCAATCTTTCGGTGGTCGGGAAAATACTTTACACAACTCAGGGGGTTAGCCATGGGTCAACGCTTAGCACCTAGTCTTGCCATCGCTTTTATGTATAAGGTGGAAGCTCCAATTCTCGTTCACCGCCCATTGCTCTACTGCCGATATATAGATGACTGTTTCATTGTCTGTTCCACACAAGAGGAAATGGACAAATGTTTTGAAGTGTTGAACGGACAGTCAGAGCATATCAGATTTACGCGAGAAAGTCCAAACGGGGGCTGGCTTCCATTCCTAAATACCCAAGTAAAGCTTTTGGATAGTGGCTATAGTACAAAGTGGTATCGAAAACCAAGTAACAAGAACATTTTGGTCAATTACCTCTCCTCTCATCCTTCACACATGAAAAAATCGCTAATTAAAAACATGTTTCGAACAGCTAAAAGTGTGTGCACAGGAGAGGAGGAAAGGAACGAATCATTAGACTTGGCACGAAAGATCGCCATTTCCAACGGCTACAAAACATTTGCCACTAGGGAATATTCAAAAAGTGGAATTAGGTCACAAAAGAACAATACTCCGCACCTAAATAGAGTCCCCTTCAAATTACCATTTATATCAAACGAGATTAGTAGCGCGGTTAAAAGGTGCCTGAAAAGATGCGGTCTTGAAAATTCCGTGGTAATTATCGAAACCCCACCTCCCACCCTACGCCATCAGCTGATCCGCAATAGACTCTATGATCGATTGTGCAACACCAACAACTGTATGATCTGCCCCAACGGAAAAGAGGGAGATTGTATGAGATCAGGCACAATTTATTTGCTAACATGTAAAACATGCGGGGAAGAATATATAGGCGAAACGGGAAGACCACTTTTCGTCCGCATAAAAGAACATCTAGACAGTAAATCTAAAATAGATAAAACCAAACCTTTAGGTTTACATAGGGCACAAAAACACAACAACAAGGATTTTGATGTGACTGTCACAATCCTGGCGCAGGAATCAAAAACGTCCACGCGCAAGACTCTTGAGGCATTTTGGATAAACGCCCAAAACCCCGAAATGAATCGGAAGGACGAGTGCGTCACCATCACGCGAGATCTCGCGCCCTTTCTTCGTTTGATCTTCTAACGTGACCTAGGCAGCATATAAATAAGACCATCCGATCATTCAAATAGACTAATACTATATACGTCCAGGCTCTGAAGAAGGCGGGTCGCCGAAACGTCAGCCGAATTTCTACAACTGTTTTATCAACCTCGCGTCAGCTAATCAAGATAAGTTTTCTCCATTTTCATATATCAATTGATTATGCCGAGGTTTATAGAAAGTCGAAACTTTTGAATTGTTGTGTTGTCGTTGTTGATCGTTGTTCAACGTTGTGATAGATCGTTGTATGGACTACTGGCTGGACGTTTCGGTGACACCGCCCTCTTCGGAGCCCCGACGTACGCTCATTAAAAACGCGTAGAAATTAAGAAGATTGAAAAAGTGTTTTACATGCTGTCTTTCGAAATAACAATAGATGATGCTCCCAGAGTTTCCTGTTGAGAAATTTGTGCTTAAGCGACGAGATTACGTACTGGAAATGCCGACATCACGTTAACAAAGAGCAAATTAGCTTATTGATATGACTTTGACTTCTGTAATGGTCTAGTGCAGCATTTATCTGCTATTAACTGCTTTCTTGCAGTAGTATTGGCATTAGCAGATGTCTTATGGAGCAGGTGACAAAAAAAGTAATGATATTGCTGCAATGTAATCACAATTTTACTCAATTTCGTCATCTTGTTAGGAATGGTAGCTATGCGTGGTGTTTGAGTATAAAGTCATGCAGTGAAATGATAAAATAAACTGTAATGGTATTGTAAAAAAAACTGCGCCAAAATGCATGTCAATCTATTCTTTTATACAAAAGTTGCGCACTCTCGACATACAACAAAACGTCATGTCCCCACGTTAACACTCGAAATCGCTATCGAAATTTAGTAGTTTGCCAAATTGTCACTTACTAACTAGGAGAGTCGCTGACTGCGTTAATTTTATGGCAATTATGAGGAAGAGATCTCTAAGTAAGCTTTTGCCTTTTCACTCAAAATCTACAGGCATGTCAACGACCACATGATAACGTTAGAGATGATGGAATATGCGCATGATTCAGTGTGCACTGTAGTATTAAAATGAAAAATTTCAGTTCTCCTAAGTCCTCCCGTGCAGAAACCTCTTCTGCAAAACTTACGTTTGAGGTAACCACTTATAATAAATGGCTTGATATAGAAAGCAATCGATACATTCACCCATTTTTAACGCTTTTTTACATCATGTGATGTTTCATTCGTCTAATTTGAACAAATTATTCAATGTTTTACAGTTTACAGAATCATCAACAATCATAACAATCTGCCATATACAAACAACACTGGTCAACAATTTTTCCTTCATACCTTTCGCTTCAAGCGTTTCTTTAGACCACGCTTAAATTTCAGTATGCCTAAAAGTTACTTCTGAGCTACGCATGCAATCTGTTATGGGTATTTATATAGTGCTCTACACACGTATCCGACTTGTAAAGCCTCGTCAGTAACACATCACCCTTTATCATAGCCAAAACTCTTGGCCGAACCCATTCCTTCAGAGAAGGCGCAGGTGTATCGAATGTTATACTTTAGTAGTTCGAATACAAAAAGCCATTTCAAATTTGAATTCGATTTTCCTCACTTAATCATTGTAGGTGCTCTAAATGCTAATGAAGCATATATGCGTAGTAAAAGTGATGAACAATCGTATAACCTAACCGTTGAGATCAGATGTTAGAGAACGATAAAAAAGAAATATCTTTTAACAATTTTAAATGTTTCTCTAACATTTGACGAACAGGCAGCCGTCTAATTAAGAGTTTCTGAATTGACTGTCACTTAATACAACTCTGAACGTCTTCGAATATTCTCGTCTTCGGATTAGTGAACGAATCGTGTGTTTCAAGAACATTCATAATAGCTTTTCATTTGAGCACCATTATGCCAATCTTATTCAGAATATCTAGGCATTGTTTCTTGACCAGCTTCGACGAACAGGGTTTTCTTAGTAATCTGATCCTGTTTTTTCAGCACAAATTTACGAATTTATGATGCTTCAGTAACTTTTCGACGTAGTAGGAGAGTCGAAAATACTTGAAGAATTTATTCAAGCTGAAATTTTGCGGTTTGAAACGAACATTTCGTCTGTTAGCAGGTTTTCTGCAGTAGTAGTCTTAGTTTTAATAGGACTTTGTGTTTTCATAGAAAAGAACTAAGTGTGCCTGAAGCGGCAAGTCTTTTTTAAAGTCATGATTCTACTATCTTATACCACAGTGAAACCGCCAAAGAGTAGTTAAGTGTTGCTTTATTTCTCTCATCAGTTTAAACTTCCTAATTTTCAGTGTAAGTCATCGTTTATCTTCACTATAACTGCGACCACTCCTATCAAAGTTAGCGCTTCATAAAGTTGAGATGTTAGCAGCTGCTTCACTTAGCCATCGGCTGTAATCACAAGTATTTTATTTTTGCTGAAGCGTTATAAGAGGACTTTCTCAAGACGGCTTCGTAGTGCACTTGTCACAGATTCAAGCTTTCGAATGATAACAATGATAAACTGAAAGGTGCCGTACTACTGAGCGGTGGAAGGGCGAAAACAGCTGTCTGCTAGGGTATAAGTGTCAAATTAGGCCTCATAATAAGCTCAAAGTATGCTATTATGTTGTCAGATTCTCAACTATTTTCGCTTTGAAAGAGGCGCACATAAGCAATCTAGAGTAGAAGTTGTCAGTGATCATGTATATACCATTGATGTAGAGTTATGTGCAAAAACTTTCGCGTCAGACGGGACTAGAACCCGCATTTCACTCTTTCCGAGAAATGCGTGCTCTATCCGTTTACACTACTGATGCCCGTTTGGCACAAACACTCCTACGCTACAGTGGCATCTATCTGGCAGCCGCCAGCCGTCCAACGGCCTGGGACGGATATTGACATTGAACCCAGTCATGCTGACATATATCGGGTGTTAAAGATTATATGCAAATGTTGTATTTAAAGCGAAGAAAGAGTGTTATGCAAAATGGAGGCCAGAAGCTATAACGGATAGAGCTCGCGCGCTTCCGGAAAGAGTGAGGTGCGGGTTCTAGTCCCGCCTGACGCGATAGTTTTGCACCATCACTTTACATCATTGGGTATATATTGAACACTAAACACTTTACTCTAGATTGTTCATGTAGACCTCGTTCAAAGCATTAATAGTTGTTATTTGACGACATAATAGCATATTTTGAAGCTAATTATGAGGTCTGATTTGAATGTTGATTCTAGATTATCTTTTAGTGACATTTATATCATCTACAAGCAAAACGAAGTTATCTATCTCATCTTCAGAGTAAGGTAGAAATGGTCTATAACTTGACTAAAACACTTTCACCAACCTCGTTCTCATCTGGTGAAATACGAATGAAGCTGAACGCCCTGGCTTACTCAATAATGCAGCTCGAGCAGCGTTTGAACAGATTTATCATGATAATTCATCTTCAATAAAGCCTTCTGGTTTCGTACTATACGGGTTCCCGAGGTAATTCATGTCCTTATACTCAATCTCAATTAAGAAGATTCGTGAGCAGCAAGTTCTATTACGTTTTGAATGGATCTGGGGAGCATATGAAATGTAGGATCCTTATCAAGAATGTGCACTCTGTCACAGCGTTGAATCAAGTCAATAACGAAAGGCAACCAACTGTTAGCAGTTGCCTTGTCTGAAAATCTCCTTTCACGACTTTCATGAGCTGCTGATATTTTGAAACATTAGTTTCAGTTATCTCATGGCGCATACTTTTAAATATTCCTCACCTTGCACGTCAAATCGGCTATGTACTTGTCATCGCATAACAATTTCACAAGCACGCCTCCTTTAATTCTGTTAACACCATTTGAGACGGTCTATGTCCATGCTGGTGCCCGACTGTTCAGAAGCGTTCAACGATAGGCAGAAAATTTTATTCGTTGAACCTCTAGTCAATTTTTTACAAGTTTTCTCAGCGACTTCCTCATGCTTGATTTCTAGAAAGTCCATCCCTATTGCTTCACAGCTACAGAATTAAGATGATATTTTCTCACTCGGCTTATTTCTTGAGATGCCTTAAATCTTGACGATTTTGTAGCAAAAATTATCTCCTGGTTGCCAAAGAACGCTCTAGGAAGATAAATTACCACGTCCCACTTTGTAGATTGTTAATTTGTCGCTTGATATAAGGCGTACGATGGTAATTATGAGTAAAGTTTATATGTTGGAGGCAAGTTGTCGTTAAATAAAGATGCATCGTCACTAAAGAAATTTGTATAAAGGTATTTGCAGCAGAAAATAGCATCCAAGTGTCAAAAAATTGTCTATGCTTTCATATGCAGGAAAAAACATCTTTGCCAGAAGGAATTCTTTTTCTACCATTACAGAACTTATTCGTTTGATTTTCTGTATATGTATGCATTTAATAGCACAAAAATTGCTGATTTCGATCGATTCTGTTCTTCAGGAAAAACGTTCACAGTTACTCTACTAACAAGAAAGACAAAGCGTTCTGTTTGGTGTGATTAATTCCTTGTCTAAATTTCACAGCGGATTTGTTGGAAGTCATATCGCGAAAGTTTGATTCCAAAAGAGTTCCGTAGGCATGAAACGATAAATTTTTCTCTAGGAAGTTCTATAAGTGTATTCACGAAAAAATAGAACG
>JAHQIW010005354.1:0-55085 GCA_019055375.1 Parelaphostrongylus tenuis
GACGCGCATAGACCGGATAAAAAGATAGAGGATAAAACTCTCAACGCTGATCACATTTTGTCAAAGACTGTTTTCGACTTTATAAGAATCATCGTTAAAGATGAGTAAAAGTATACTACCTATCAGGCACCCCCCCCACTAGGCGCTACACCAGCCTTCGTGGATTTGTGGACATCTGAACATTGTGAGATACATCTTACCCATTACCAACCTTTTTCGCAAAAATCTCCTGCCCTTCGTTTTTTAGTCAAATACTTCCGACTCGATACATACCCCACGATTTCTAAGATATTTTTTGAAGGCCTGAATAACAGCTACTTTTGTGAACCGCACTTCCCACTCTATTGCGATTGTTTTCTTTTTACGCTACACTGCTTGAACATCGTATCTGTCCCACTAATATTCACTGAAAAGATGAAAATGTCGTGAGAAAACAGAGAATTTGACAGGTATATTTCGCTAATGTTTATTCTGTTTTTGACCCTAATAAGTGACTTAATTATTAATTGAAGGCAGCGGTAAACAGCACTGATCAGGCGTGATCCTCTGGAATTCTCCCCACGGGAGAGGATTGAAAATAACCCTTTTATGATCTATATACGAGCAAAATGAGAAAGCTTTTGATGGAATTGAAACGAACGCGTCCCATCAGTGCTTGTCGATCAAAAAGTGGATTCGTCCTATATAAGAACTCTGTCAGACTCTTATCACAATTGCACCACAAAAATATAGCTTTTTAAGCGATCTATTGCCATAACCTTTGCAAAGGGGTTCGACAATGAGATACGATGTCGTCAAAGCTGTTCACCGCCGCACTGCAGTGGATGATGAAGTCGCTCGACTGGGACGAGAAAGGCATTCACATCGATGAAGTATTCCTATCGAACCTTAGTTTGGCGGATCTTGTCGTCATATTTTCAGCAAGAACTAGTGAAGGAGAGACGATGGTCAAACAATTCAACCAAACGAGAAAGATAGGACTACGCCTAGACCGCATGAAGCGAAAGCCCAAGGGTGCAATACTGAACAAATCGAACGAAGTGGGTGCTTCTCCGATTACGGAGATCCATCTCGTATGTACACCTTAGTCGTCCACTGAATATGTAGAACATGAAGGAGGAACTCGACGAAGATTAGCAGCGCGGGGTGCATTCGAGCCTCTACAGAAAACATAACCAAATAACGGGCTCAAAATTATGCGGTAATCTTTTTAATTCAGTCCTCCGAGCGCTTTGTGATGCAGCAGGAGCCGTGGGGCCGATACTTCGACCACGTCAAGACTATTGCGCACCACTCGTAAGTCGCCAGAGCAATCTCAAATTTAGCCTGCACTCGTAACAGCTTGCGCAGCTCAGATCTTCGAAGCATATCCCTCTTTCATGATCCAGAGATATTCACATCGATATCGAAACAGATGGCCTGCACACATTAACTAGAACAGGTGATAGATGAACGAAGAGAGCAGTGAAGTAGACTCTAAGGGAATGGAAGCGTTCTCTTGACCAAGACCACCCAAACGATGGGTTGGAGGTGTTTGTGGCTATGTTAACCTGCATGCGCAAATAGCAACGAGTTGGAATCACTGGATGGGCCTCGCGTAGGTCACTATGCTCATATCAAACCACTACCGTGAACGAGAATTGCGCACGAGAAAGAAGCGAACGGATACTACGCTGGCGTTTGCACCATAGACTGTCCAAGTATCCAAATCTATACAGTGGCGGTCGAATGTATTTCTTATGTACCATTCATACATATGTACACGTACATATGTATGTTCCACTCCTTGACTGAAGAAAATTAGGAAAATGGAACACTTTTTGATACTTTCAAGAGTATAATTGTTGCAATTAAGCATTAGCTACTTTTCGGACGATTAAAGTGAAGCGGGACAGACCTCGTACTTGGCAAATGCACGAACTGCTGACGTGCATCTTGTGAAAATTAGTCACATTTTCTCATATTCCTCAGTCATAAGGAATGTACTTTCGTTCAAAATCCTATTCCCAATCCTTCACTAAAGACACTTGATTCCATCTATAAAAACACTGGATTTTGTGTGGTTGATTTTATTCCACGGCTACGAATGTTACATTTACGTTTCACCATTGGCTGAAGATCTGGAAGAGAATTCCGGATGCAGTGCAGCGTCTTGCATCACTCCTATTCAACGGTGATTCAATGAATAAAGAGGATTCAGCGTCACCAAAATCCACTTTCAATAGCCTCACAACGACGACCAAGTTCATGGAATGAAATGCTTCAGTTTTCACCTCGTGCCGTTACCTCCTACCCCACTCATTTTGACCGCAATGCCTCCCTATAGCTGAGAGATCGTAACACATTCCTTACAACGATTGGCTTCTATGTCTACATCTGAATGAGTTGTTCACTTTTACGACTTAGTAGTTCGATGACGGCAGTAATCAAGAACGCTGCATGATTGTTCGGCATAAAAGTGTTGACTTATTGAAGCAACTAACAGCGGTAGTTCGTACGTGATGCACACTATCGTTGCTTTTACACTGAGCCAAAATAACTTCTCAGATGAGTACGTAATTGTTTAAAATGAAGGAACTTCGGTATTAATGAATAGGACCATGTAGATATTTAACAACACGTTAGAAATTTAAATAGTTTGCAGAAGTGACACTACAGTTCAAACAAATACACAGAAACTAATTTCAACGGAAAAGAAGTGACCTGACCTTTTACAGCACGACAAACTGCATTCTTCCGTACGAGGTTCTTCAGGCGCAGGAATGTTTTCGAGGAATACGTCGTTCGATTGCGAAGCTACCGGCTCACATCGCGAGTCAGAAGTATTACCTGATAAAGATGATTCCTATTTTCAGAACAATAAATGGAAAACGACATTCTTTGACGACTTTTACTCCGTCTTCGGAGCGTTCTTTTCACTATACGGATCTCAGTACTTCTAGCATTCAATTCGTTTCTTCGTCGACTTCTTAAACGTCGCAGAATACCGGTTGAGCGAGTCCTCCTTGCAATCTCGGGGATAGCCTGGCTGATGCACTGTTGCTGAGTGCCGGAGAGAGGTGGGGATGGAGCCCTGCTCTACATGCGCCTCGACGAGCATCACAACCACTCGGCCACGGCTTCCCCATGACGACATTAGGCTTATATTTATAGCAGTACAATGTGAGATCTTTATTAGGAACACTTGCACTACCTGCAATCCCGTAAATTATTCGCCATTGTTATCAGCCTGATCTTCCATGTAGGCTCTACAGAAGGAACGCGAACAAAATCGCACTTGAATACAGAGTTTTCCAATTTCTACGTCCATTTATGGTGAGAAGACGAGAATATGGTCGTGCGAGAATTGAAATTTCACTTCTTTAGTCCAGCTTCTTACGAAATACAGTCTTGAACAATGACGATGACATTACGACCAGCTGACCCAAGCACTTATACAAGTGGGTTAAGAGAACCGATAGTTTGCAGCCATCACAGATACTCGTCTCCATACACTATCTAACGTCCAAACTTGTTGAAGAAATCCCACGAAAACGATACTCAGCATGATCAAAGCACATACTAGTGAGATAAGAGCAGCAGTAATGGATAAAGCTGAGCAAACTGAAAACCGCATAGTCACTAGCGACTACAGGAGTAATCACTACAAAAAAGCGATGGAATACATTTCGTTTCGAGTGTTCACCATGCTCGAATTTCAATATCCCTGATAATAATTTTTTGGCTCAAGAATGAATATCACACAAATGAAATTTGAGAGTGGTAAACACTCAAAACGAAGGTATGATAGATTAGCGAGATCAGCCAAAAACAAGCGAGTGTACAACACTGCCATTCAGTAATATTTCACTCAATGGAATGTGTAGTAAAACGTTCGTCTTCGCCAACTTTATATGAGGGGTTGGATTCCCCTCCAGAGGATTGGTCAAAGCAAGGATGAAGGCTATAGCGCGACTGATAAGATTGTCAAGGTCAAAACAGGTGTATCCGGCTCTTTAAGTTGCACACAGATGCATTTCTCCACTTCCACAAAAATGAGAGGTTTGGTGGACTCGAGACGGAGTCAGATTACTGGTATAGTTCATGGGTAGCTTGAGCCACATGCATGGCTCAAAAAATGATTATAACACAATGGAAACTTATCGAAGAGAAAGCGGATATAATAACCCTGAATGTACGAAAATATGAAAACGACACCCATAGTCGGATCAGCCATTACCGACACAGTCGATCCGTTCATTATAAACTCATGCTGGAAATGCGATATTTCCAGTGAACGAAAAACCAGCGAAGTCGTGTTACTGACTAAATTACATTGTCCATATTCGTAATGCCGTTCTTAGCAGCATCAAGGGCAAGTCAAGTGAATCGCTCGAGACTTGAATCTGAAAACCTTCAAGGGAACAGGTGAATCTCCCAATATTCCTACAGCTACGTGTAGCTAAGTAAACGTCATTTTGAGGACGATTACTCCATAGCTGATCAAAAGCCGAAACGAAAAAAACAGCATTCGAAAAAATAGCTAAACCGTAGACAACATCCACTTCAGTACTCATCATTCCAACACTACAACATTTTCAGCTTTAACGTGGTCTTTAAAATCGTCAAAGTGAACAAGTACATCTGGCATTCGATTCCTTTTCTCGCAATCATTCTCACAAAGGTCTTCGAAGACCGCGTGATAACACGATGCTGCTTGAGACTTCCCTCTTCTTATGATGACGTAAAACGCTTATCGGTACGATTCTTCATGCATTTCTAGAGGCAGCCGAGCTTAAGCGCTCCCTAAAGCGCTTGCTGATTTGAGTGCAGAAGTGCTGGGGGAGAGGGTCGGATACCCACTCACACCATCTCACAATAACTGAGGGATTTCAAATTCCAACCTCGATCGACCATTGAAGAACAGGGGTAATACTGTAATGTCATGGTGATGAAAACCAGGTGGTTTTTTTGAAAATCGATTCAACCGCACTGCCGACAAGAAAGGTTAATAACTAGATCTTATGAGATATAAAGCGAATTATGAGAAGATGGGCAAACAGAAAGCATAAGGTCATGAAAATTCTACACAGTTAGCTCTCAAATCCTATACAGGAAAAGGTATCCAGTGGGCAATTGTGGAAAGTTATTTAATGTAATGGAAACTGCCCAGGAACACTACGAAATCAGGAAAACAGATCACACAAACGATTTTCGATGCGAGTTACCTAAACAGCCAGTTCTGATGTGGTATGAGTTTATAAATACACGCTAAGAGGATACCATAGAGTGCTGATAGTATTTTGTTAGCGACAACCCTAAGAGGTACGTCAACTATTAACTACAGACCTAACAATAGCCCAGTCACTTGACTGCAGCATTTTAACCCATGAACAAACATGATACAATCCATTTATACACATACAAACATACATATAGATCAATATGTTTGCGTGTATGTGGATTCATACGCACTTTGGTAACACTTTGCCAGTGGTAGTGTCCTTTTCATAACACGGACGGCTCAAGCTACCCATGAACTAAATCCCTGGTTTGACTCCGTCTCAAGTCACCAAACCTCTCATTTTTGTAGTGGTGGAGAAATGGGGGCCAAACTTGTCTGAACAAGTTTACTCCCCCTCTAATAACCTTGAGAACGCCTTGAAATAGCTGTCTCAGGGCTCCAGCAGGCAGTAGTGACACAAGCAGCATTCAACAACATTCGTGATGAAGACTAGAAAAACTCTCAATAAGTAGCCGAATTCATACACAGAAAAAGTTCAACCGACCTTCGTAAACGGTGGATACGAAGTAAATTATATTGCATGCAAAAATGGTTCTTGTAGAAGCTGAGAGATAAGAAAAAGTCAAAAAGCCATATAAACATTCGTGACGAGATCCATCTTCATATAAATCACTGAGTCACCGGGAGTATGTTACATTTTCATGCTACGTGCACCGCTTTCTACTTCAAAAGCTCTCTCGATTGTGATCTCTCATTAGTTCTACATGACCCGTTTTCCATGTGTTAAGAAGAATCCCCGCACTTATATTTAATGTTTCCGCTTGTCTCGAGAAAAGTCTTCGGATTCAAAAATTACTTTGCTACGCTAAAAATCTTGTTCACCACAGAAAGCTCCCCACAAGTCTGGTGTAAATTTCCAAATTTCAAACGAATGGGAAGCTTAGTTGGCCGAAGACGGAGTTGAACGCCCTTCAGGGTACTGCATGAGATCACAGCCAGCGCGTTTGTCAGATTACACTGTCACATACACCACAATTATTTGCTACCGATTCGACAACGATTTGAGATAAAGAGTAATAAATCCACGTTTTCATAGAAAAAACGCTCTTGAACCTTTGTAGGTAACTATACTGCTGTCTTGTTTCTGCTCAACATGGGCAATGAAAACACCACAGGCACGTCACATTTGGGTTGCTAACATTTCTAGGTAAAAAGAATTGCTTCTCCTTCTAATTTTGTAAGGAAAAAAGGTTTAGAATTTTCTACATCACTTAATCTACATCACTGGGTATATAAATTTGTTCACGACGCGACTGGTTCCAATGTCGATACCGACTACCTGGACCAAACCGTTGACGGTTTATTGCTGACAAATACATGCGTTGTAGCGTAGAAATAGTGGTGGGCAAAACGAGCGTCAGTAATGCAACGGGTTAGAGCTCACACCCGGACAGAGTGAGATGCGAGTACGAGTCCCGCCTGACGCTAAAGTTTCACACATCACCCTACTTCACTGGGAAAGCATTGTTAGTACTTTTGATCAGGAAGAATCCTTTATTTAACTACTCCGTTAGCAGTGGTATGATGTCATAATTACTAATAGTAATGGATAGGAGGCCCCAAATATGAGTAAGACACGGGTTCAACTCCCGCTTGAGTCGAATGTTTTGCATAACATTCAGTACTCTGTTTGACCTTTCTGGGACAGCGTGTGTCGTTTTTTGATACACAACATTTTGCATTTATTTTCGCTGGGCACGATTTTTTCATTAGATTTTTATCAATTACTCGATAGCTTGAAAAATGACGATTTCAATATAGAGATTATGACCTTCTCATAGTCATTCGATAGCTTGAACAACGTCAATTCTAGAAGAAGGTTTGCGCTCTTGAAGGCCTATTAAGTGCCTGCAACCAAAAAAACCACATTTCACACTCGGAGTGATTAATTAATAGATTGTTGGACTTCATAGCGGACTTATTAGGTAATATGGAATAAAAATGAAATCCAATACCTATGATAGGATAACACAAAGTCTCTCCTACAATTCAATGGAGGTTCCAACTCCTGAAGTACACGAATGATCGAGATATTGTTGAGTATTATCGACAAACTGACGTCGCATGCAGTGCACAGTACAATTTTTAACCAACATTTCATCTGATATCGACTGCTTTTTTACAGAGCCGCTCAAAACGATTTAGTCTGATAAGGATATGACATGTTTTGAGCCGATAGGTCTAGTGCTATATAGGCGCCTATTTCGTCCTATTGGGACTCATCAGTAGCACCCTCCCTCGGTTCCGTCGATCCCTTGAGGTGAAAGCCAGGTGATGCCATCATCCTACTTTGGGTGCTTAGTTTTTACTCGGCGCCGATTCCTTTAGAGGATTATTTCACCTCAAGGGATCGACGGAACCGAGGGAGGGTGCTACTGATGAGTCCCAATAGGACGAAATAGGCGCCTATATAGCACTAGACCTATCGGCTCAAAACATGTCATATCCTTTTCAACTTTTCATCGTTTTTTCGATTTCCTTCACACGTAAAGAGGTATAGATACACATGAAAACATGGAAGAGTGTACATGAAGACATGAAGCATTAACGAGACAACCTAGATTTTCTTCAAGATGGAGAAAAAATTTTTTAATTAAATAAGAACACCCCCCCCCCTCTGCCTCTCAGATCGCGCCACGCGCAGCAACTTCAACTGTCATCCCAAAGTGGGCTCGATTTTCGCTTTTTCATTCGAAAAAATTTTCTTCCTTTTTGAAATAAAAACTATGTTTCTTTCAATATTCCTACTCTACGACTTCCTTTGCATACTGACATGCTCTCCGGTGCATATAAAACTATGTGCGATGAGAATAGAAATGAAATGCATCTTCTTCCTATTGCTATAGCCCCAATAACAAGGGCAACCACGAAAGAAAGCCTAATGTTAGAATCGCCGTTCTTCAAGCAATTAAATGAATACTAAAACCTTGTAAAAACTAGTGCTCAGCAAACAAGGCCTCTAAAAAATCCGTGTATCAAAATGAAAAACACGTCGTCCCGAAAGAGTTCACAAGTACATTACTATTTCATGCAACTGAACGTCTAAGTTGAAGATGAATATACCATGACTCGGTACGCATGTGGGCCCATCTATCTTCGAAAATATCTCGCCTCGATGACAGACAAGGTTCTTTGTAGATATTAGTTCGATACGCGATATCAAAAACCAAAATAGAACGTCTTCTGCTCGAAGATGCCACCTACCGCTTTTCGAAAAATGTCCGCTTCGCAGCATCTGTAATGGACCCATCCTCTCCCCCTCACTCCCCTCTAAGATGAGTTACTTTCAATAAAACAATCAAGCGATGTAGTGAGATCAACAATGACCCATCTCCTCGAGCTTGGGAAACCGGTATCAGATTTACCTGGGGACGGCTCACTCGCTGCGATCTAAATGAAAAACACTCTAACACCGGCTATCCCAGTACTCTAAGAAGAATGACTCGATCAGAGTTCAACGAGATTCGTGAAAAAATGGACAATCCTCAAAGAGCAACTGCGATCACACGCAGAACTTCGAAAGCATTCGTGAACAGTGGATGCGAAGAAACGAATAGAACGCGAGAAAGGTTGTGATTTACAATTCACTCTGTGGACGTGAATGCATGGGTCGAGTAGGGGAATGACCGGAACACTCTTCAAACCCATTAAACGAAGAACAAATTCACTGCAGGACGGACTCGAGGACAAATTGTAAACACATAATTGCAGAATAAAAACTCACATGCGTCGACATCCCTCCCATCTCTTTCCCTCACATACAGCTCGTACATCTCATTTTTGCACCGCTAAAAACGGTAAGTTTACGGATGTTTTATAACGATACAAGATATAAGAAATACCTCGAAAAAGTCCCATTCGATGTTCGATCTTCTGTCCTCCGTTGAAATCTCATTACCCTGAAAAGCAGAAATGCTCGGGTATCTTGGGAACTCACATATTTGGAAACATGAATCGGCCCTTTTGTTCGAAGGATAAAAGTAAATCTCTTGGGGTGAATCAGTCCCTGAGGGAAGTACCATTCAACTTCATCAAGCATGATTTGAAGTAATTGAATACATATCTGTCCTTAGAGCCTTCATAATGACTCGCGGTGATCTGCCGATCTGTCATAACAGTGCCGCCGTCCTCCCAGACAATTGTGGCTATAAATTCGCCAGTGTCAGACAGATGAAAGGCTTGCTGAGCCTCGGGAGCGAAATCGAACCAGGGATCATCGGATGATCGACCACGCGCGCGTCGCGGGCATTTCTAACCACTACGCCACACGCGTCTATATTTTTATGCCCACTCTGTTGTTGATAAATGGTTAGTATTCATGGCTCTCTTGTGTTGATGAGCCAAAAAATATGTAACTACAGGATTTTTTGAACGATACCACGAGCAGAAAAAAATACGCTCTTTCATGGTAACGTTCATTGTGAGCGAAGGTATTCAATACTTCTACAGAATAAAAAATTTCAAATCAGAATTTGACTGAAGTCGCTAGAATCCAACAAATAAGATATTTTCACGTGATTATATCTCAATCGACTAAAAAACTGAATGATCTAAGCGAATCAGATTGCCGATTGAAAAAGAATTCGTTGAAATATTGGCGCTTATATACTAAACGGCGATAAATGGATAGTCGAGTTCATTAGCTGGAAAACTTTTTTTTTCACGAGAGTGTTAGTAATCATTCAAATGCCTGAATCTCTGGCTAGATACATACGTGGCTGGTTTTTTGAGAAACCCTTTGTAACGCTGTGAAATCCAAGATAAAAATTAGGGTTTACACGACTACGCGTTCTTTTGTCTTATGTCGCTTACATTTATCTGAACAAAACTCCTTCAGAGTGCACTAGTAGTCAATCTATAACACGAGACTCGAAGAACTCAAAAATATGTTTGCTTTCTAGGAAAACTCTTTTGATAACACTGTAAGAGAAATAAAAGGACTTCTACTTTGAACCTCGCCAGAATGAGCTCTTTCTTTAGACCATTAGTGATCATTCGATAGCGAGGTTCCAGTGATTCCAAGGCTTCGCTCATCTTCTGGGAAATACCGTTTCACTGCAGTGCACCACGGAAAATAAAATCGAGCTTCACATATGCGGCGACCTTGTTTACCGGCTAACTCACGGCGGAGGGGAGAGGGGGGGGGGGTAGGCGATCGATCAATACGGGTTAGATTTGTGGGGTTCAACTTTTTTCAATAAGGAAGTTTTCCTCCGCTTTGAAAGAATCTCAATATAAAATGACTGACTCAGATACTATGAGACATTCTCTACTCATTCATATGCCTTTTATGCTTCCTGCGAATGATACGTGTGAGGAAAATGAAGGAGCGCGGAGGGTGTAAAACATAATTTTCAATACGATTTCACAGCGTTATAAAAGGGTGTTTTGAAAACCGGCCATACACGGCTCAAGCCAGAAAGTCAAGCTTTCGATTGATTACTAACACTCAATGAAAAATTCTTGTTCAGCGAATGTGGTTCAAACATTCATTTAGCGCCGTCTAAGTCAGGCACATTGACAACTCTAGCAAGACAACATGCAGAACTGACCGAGATTCAAAAAAGGCTCAAAATCACTAACAGAATTGAACTTCTGGTACCTCTTTACTACCAAAGAGTTGCTCAGAAGACAAAATATTTTGTTCGTCAAGGGCGTAGGCACTGTTGCAGTGAGCCTGTTCTGATTGCTGTGTAGCATAAATGTTGCCAGAGCCAGTGCTATAACAGAGGAAACATGACCTGAAGGAACATAAATTGCGAGCAAGTTCACCTACATGTCCGAATTGTCCCACGTTGAGAACGGGATCGGATGACTGACGGGATCGTACAGGTCCCTGCTGCTTTCTGGTCTCAGGTTACCATCTGATATAAAACTGTTGATATACAGCAAACATTTAACAAGCAAAATTTCCTAGTTGTTCAAAACAGTTTTTATTCCAGCTGATGTTCCGACGCGTTTCGTCTTCTTCAGAGTCGATGATTCGAGTGGACCGTCTACTGTCGTTCGGACTCGTTGTGGATATCCGCCTTCGTTTCGTTCGACTCGAATATTCTTCGGTGGAGCATCGCTCGGATAAAAAACCTCACTCGACGAACTCCTTATATACAGCATGAAGCGTTTACTAATTAGCCATTCCCGGCTTGCTAATCAGCTAATTCACTCGCTGACGGTGATAAAGAGAGATGCAAAGAGCAATTCCATGTTAGGCATTGTAGAAAGCATATGTGACTTGACTTTTAAACAACTCACCTCTTCTGGATTTACCAACTTAATAGAATTTTTTTAGGGTAATTGATGGGGATATTACATGTTTCGAGCCGATAGGTCTAGTGCTATTTAGGCGCCTATTTCGTCCTATTGGGACTCATCAGTAGCACCCTTCCTCGGTTCCGTCGATCCCTTGAGGTATAGGACGAAATAGGCGCCTATATAGCACTAGAACTATCGGCTCAAAACATGTAATATCCTTATCAGATTAAATCATTTTGAGCGGGTCTATAAAAAAGTGGTCGATAGCAGAGGTAATTGATGGGTTCAAAAAGAAATACGCAGGTGAAAAAAAAAACATCTACCTGGGTAGGAAGACGACGATATATCCTTCGGATACGAACCTTCATTGGCGGCATCATCCGAAATTTTCGACAACATACTCCAATCACCTGAGGAACGCCATTCCTCATAAGAAGACTGTGGATCATCTGAAGACAACACGAAATCATCCTATTCACTATACATGGGAAAGATTTTCCTACGATTCAAGAGATGAAAGTAGCACGTAAACATCCACACTCAAAACAAATCGGATCTATCTTAACGGCTTAAACTCACAAAAAGGGAAATATCCGTAAGATATAACTGATGCGATGCCGCTATCTTCGCCAAGAGACCTATGAAAAATAAATGATTGAAGAGTTGCTATAGATAATTTGAGGTCGCTGAGACTATGACTACCACAGAAGCCACATCACAATTTATGTAATTATGTACTCACGATCCAGATAACTTTGGAAGTAGATCAAGTTAGCTAATAAGGCGGTAAAATAATCCCTTATTTCTAAGGACTACATGAATCGCTATGAAAGGTTCATCAATGAAGAACGACTACCTTTCATTGGTAGCGCATTCACTGTCATGTTCAGGATACATCGTAGCAAGTCCTTGATTGTCAACCATCTCATTCATCACATTAACCTCCTGTGCAGGATCTACAATTGGAAATAATACTCCAACAAAGTTCCTTAAATACTCTAAGCATTTACGTAGCTGATATGTATGGAAACCATCAAACCCCTCTCTCTCTCTCTCCCCGTAGATGCGTAACTTCGCAGGTTACTGAATGAATCAGAAGATCACAAGCTCATTCACAACGAAGGGGTCATAGGGCACAATGTAGAATTCAAGGGGTTATTCTTTCGCTTTCTCCAAAGTGAGATTTCTAATACTTATTACATATACACATGAGAGAACTTAGTTGTGAGCAAAAATACGACCTCAACGGGAGTCGAACCCGCGTTTCATCCATACCGGGGGCGCGAGCTACTACTACCTCGCCGAGGTGAATTCGCGCCACCACTCATTCTTCAATATCTATACTATAGCTGTCAACCACAAACCTTTAACAGTTTTGGTTGGGTATGCGATTTCGCTTTACAAACCCTGGTTAGCTGACAACCTAACGCGGTTCAACTCCCGACTGAGGTCGTGTTTTTGCCCACCACTCAATTCTCTCAATATGAAACACCATAGCCTACGAAAAAGGCAGTAAAAACACTAGGGAATTTCGAGTATTACTTATTACTCATTTCAACCTGCTATAAAGTAAAAGAATACATGGTGTATCGCAATGAAGAAGTGCTAAAACACACTATGTAAGGGAAAATAAAGGGTAAAGCTCTCGGCGTTGATCAATCCCTGGGGGATGCGCCATCCCTTCGTCTTCTCGTTTGAGGTGACTGAATGCATATCTGGGCTTTACAGTGACTCACCGTGGCCTCCCGCTGTACCGAATCAATGCTGGTTATCCTCCCAGACAAGTCTGAGACCAGTCTGGTACCAATTTACCGATCCCCGAGGAATGGACTGGCTTGATGAGCCATGAGCGAAGATCGAACTATCGACCTTATGTGCAGAGCACCTCTGAGCACTGCGCCCCATGCGCTCGCGCTCTGTATAGATGGCATTACAAACTGTGATGACTCTTCATCAGGGACAGCATCTCTTAGCGGGAAGCTTAGGTTCTTGAGAATGCAGAAGATGACCCACAACGGGGTCAACAATGACGAAATACTATCGCCTCGAACATTTCGCAACATCTCAACGATAGGATGGTCCGATATATGAACAAACAAAAAGTAAACTGGATATGTAAACCATTCACTTGGTTTCTATCCAAGACTTTTTCCTACCACAGATCAAGAAAACCAAAACATACATGTCGTACCCACATATCTATACTATACGTATGTGCTCACACATGGTACATACACATGCACGTAAATGTGTACATGTAAGAACATATATACATATCTGTCTCATTCATACGCATACTATATATATACATTTTTTTACACAAGACCGTGCTTATATAGAGAAGCATGTGGCTCAGTGGTTACAGGTGCTCTGCGTAACACACAATGTCGTCGGTTCGACCTCAAGCTTATGGCTCACCAAGCCATTCATCCTTCCGGGGTCATCAAAACTGGTACTAGACCGGTCTCAGACTTGTCTGGAAGGACAAGCAGTACTGATTCGATGCGGTGGTAGGCCACCGCGAGTCATTGCAAAAGGCCACATATGCGTCTAATCACCTCAGGCGAAGTTAATTATTGAAGACGAACGCATGGTGCATCATCTCCCGGAAATTGATTAACGCCGGACAGTTTTAATCCTTCACGTATGTTATATACATATATATGCATATCTATATGTATACGTATATATAACATATATATGCATGTATGTATATTTATATACATACATATACATATGTATATCTAATATATATATATATATATATATATATATATATATATATAATTCGACTGGATTCCTCGGGACATCAAGCGTTCTACAGGAAGACCAGCGACCCGTTTGTGCGACTTCTTCACGAAAGGTATTGAAGAAAGATATGATGCTCAGCAAATCCCTAGAGCGAGAAGGACCCACTGGCGCTACTCTTGCACGCGATAGGAAAAAATGGAAGCGTCGCTGGCACCCGCTTGAGTCACTTGGATACAGGTGACATAGGTGTATGATATATATATATATATATATATATATACATATAATATATATTATGTAAAGGATAAAGGATAAAGCTCTCGACGTTGATCAATCCCTGAGGACGCGTCATGCATTCGACTTCAATTTTTAACTTAGTTTGAGGTGACTGAATGCATATCTGGCCTTTACAATGACTCGCGTTGGTTTCCCGCTGTATCGAGTCAGTGCTCCTTATCCTCCCAGACAAGTCTGAGACCTGTCTGGTACCAATTTACCGACACCAGAGGGATGGATGGCTTGGTGAGCTGAGCGCGAATTGAACTTGACCTCGTGTGCAACGCAGAGCACTCTAACCACTGCGCCACTGCGCACATATATATCATATACATATATATTATATATACGAATAGGCGTATACATACAATATATATATATATATAACATATACGTATATATGAACATATATGCTCTAAACACTTTACTGATCCGTCTTCACAGTATTTTCTTTTTCACTGTACGGATTCCGGTACTTCTATCAATCAATTCATTACTTCGTCTTCTTCTTGAACGTCATGAATACTGGTTGAGCCAGTCTCCTTGAGATTTGGAGGATAGCCTGGCTGTGGCGTTCCATAAGGGATTGTTGTTGACCGCAGGAGAGAAATGGAAATGGAAAAGAAATGGGGAGTGAAGCTCGGCTCCACGTGCGCCGCGGTGGCATCACAACCACTCGGCCACGACCCCTTCCCTTTCCCCGATAAAAAAGGATAAAGCTCTAGGCTTTGATCAATCCCTGAAAGATGCGCAATGCATTCCTCAATTTTTATTCGTTTGAGGTGACAGATTGCATATGTTGCCTTTACGATGACTCGCCGAGGCGTCCCGCTGAACCGAGTCAGTGCTGCTTATCGTCTCAAATAACTCTGCGACCAGTCCGGTACCAATCTACCGACCCCAGAGGGATGGATACCTCGGTGAGCCATAGGCGCGAGGTCGAACCATCGACTTTACGTGCGCGCGGCTTCTCACCACCGCCCCACGTACGTTCTTACCCCGTATGTATGCATGTATATATATATATATATATATATATATACATATGTATGTATAGTATATGTATATATGCACAAAGAGTCACCGTAGCTGAGACCTCGTCGCCGTGCGCGTAGGGCAGATGCCCACGCACAAACGCTCTACGGTAATCAACAAGAGACGAGACATGCTCCACCAGTCTTCTACAACGTTCAAGGAGAAGACGAATGGAACGCTAGAAGTACTGGTATGCGCGGACAATCGCAGAGAAAGCACTATGAAGACAGAGGAAATAAAAATAAGAGAAAAAGTGATAAATGTACATACTCGGATACAATTCAAACGGCAACTGCGACTCTCTTTCCAGTCTGTACACTTGAAAACAGATTGAAATCAGGTTTCCACCAAATTAGTGAAAAATCAACAACCAGTGCACAATGGTTAATTCCATTAAGTATGCGTCTAGATCAAACCCCACAACTTTAGTGAACAAGACAGACTTAAACGGTCCCCTCACTCTCTCTCCCTCCCCACGGTTTCAGTAAACAAGAGAGAATTAGATGCCCCCCCCTTCCCCCCACAGCTTTAGTAAACAAGACAGAATTGGACGGTCCCCGCCCCTCCACAGTTCTACTAAACAAGACAAAATTAGATGGTCCCCCCACAGTTCTAGTAAACAAAACAGAATTAGCTGGTAACCCCTCCCCCTACGGTTTCAGTAAACACGAGAGAATTAGATGCCCCCCACCACAGCTTTAGTATACAAGACAGAATTAGACGGTTCCCCCCACGGTTTTAGTAAATAAGACAGTATTACCCCCCCCCCCCCCCTCCACAGTTTTAGTAAACAAAACAGAATTAGATGTCCCCCCCCCCCCCCCCTCCACAGTAACACAATTAGATGATAACCCCCTCCTCCACAGCTTAGTAAACAAGACAGAATTAAATGGTCCCCCTCCCCCCCCCCCACGGTTTTAGTAAACAAGACAAAATTGGATGATCCTCCCCCTCAATTTTAGTAAACGCAATGAACAGGATTAGACGGTTCCTTCCCTTCAGTTTTCATATTGAATACAGAATTAGATGATCCCCTCATAGTTTTCGTAATGAAGATATGATTAGATGGCCGTTGAGGACACACGAGCACGTCGAGTCGACGCGACCGCAAAAGTGCATTGGGTATGACGAAATACCTCTTTCGAAAGTCAACAATGTCATAGGCCGCCCCTTACCGTAATGCGCACTCCCGTATTGGCTGATGTGAGCGCACTGCAGGAGAATTACGAAAGACAGCTGCTATTTCCCGCCCGACATAAGTTGAAGTCATCTTTACCAGATCAATATGCTTGAGCCCTTCTTAGATAACTACGTCCAAGAAAATGGTAATTGATTCTGTATGAAAGGCCACTCTATTAAACTAATTAAAGCAGCTCTTCTCTTCCACACTGATAATAAAGCATATTTTTGGGAAATAATTGTAGGTAATTTTATTGCATCATTAAACTTTTGGTGTTCATTTAAGGTATTGCAATGCTCAACCTAACTAATGATTTGTGCAACTGAAGAAAATTCGTATTGAATATCTGAACCAATTCGTGACTCCTAATTTCTTATTGTGCACAACTCGCAGTGAGCTCAATGCATATGGCCAAAAGTACAGTCCAGAGGGAATAGTTTCTTTATTAGCTGCGCGGTTTTCGATGTCACTCTATCTGTGCTGTAAACATTATTCGTTGCTTAACTCATGTATCCGTAGTTGTATACCAAAAACATCCTTATATCTCGTCACTAACAAATTATACCCTAATTCAGCTTGGTGATTAAAAATGCTCTGCGTCGCACAAGATCGATGGTTCGATCTCGTTTCCATGGCTCACCAAGCCATCCATCCTTGTAAGGTCGGTAAAGTTGGCACCAGACTTGCATAGTAGGATAAGCAGCACTGACTCAGTACGTCGGTAGGCCACCGCATATCACTATCAACGCCAGTTACGGCATTCAATCACCTCATACAAAGCTTAACGGGTCACCCTATAGAGCGTTTTTCTTCTATCCTCTAACCCTTTCAGGGCCACGTGTAGCACTCTTGGTACATGCGCATTTTAGTAGTTTTCTCGTCGAGTACAGAATTTTTACTCGACTTTTAACAGTCATTGGATAGCTGAAAAATTGCGATTCTGATGGTGTGATTGATATTCTGAACAACGCTTTTCTAGTGGGCTTTAGCACGATAAAAAGTACGCTTCTCGTAGTGTATGCTGTAATTTGCATTCGTGTTTGCTTGGCTTGTCACCGAAGAAAGGTTTTTCTCTGTTTTAGTAGTTATCAATATGTTGAGACATGATAATTCTAAATGCAATCTCGAATACCTCTATATTCAACTCTATTCTGAGACCTCGCTCAAAGCCATGAAATTTGACAACGTATTTTCGAATCTTTCATGAGGTATCTTATTGACACTCCTACCGTGCAAGACACGTGTTTCGGTGGTCCTTTCTGGTTATGAGCGAACAAATGAAAAACCGATCTCATTCGTTGGAGAGGAATTCTTCATAGGAATGTTAATAACTATTCGAAAGCTGAGATTTCATGCTACAGCCCCACGTCGTTTTCGAAAAAGCCTTCTTTTGACGTTGCTATATGAGGAGATTTCTTGCATTGCAGACATTCATATTTCTTCACCGGACAGAGTTTTCTTTTACCAATTCGTTAGACAGGTACAAGGTCAATCGATCATCGCGCCAGCGCACGTGACTGCCTCAACCACCCGCACGTGACCTAGCAGAGTCCAGCTTGGTCGCAGATGGGAATCCAACTTATTTCACCTGCTGCGTTTCTCAGGAAATAAGCACAGCGTTGGAATAGAAACGAGTATGCTATCGAGTGATAACTTAGTCCAAAGAAAAAGCTCTGTCCCGCGAGAAATATGCGTGTCTGAGACATAGTTTTGCGTGGATTTCACAGTGTTATAAATTGTGTTTTGAAAAACCGACTACTTGGGACTGTAACCTGAAGTCTTATTGACAATATGAAGACGGGCTAGTTTATCTTATCTTTGTGAAGCGTGCGGCGACAAGTACATCGGAGAAACGGGTAAGCCAATCTTTGTCCGTATAGTAGAACATGTAGCCAAAAAGCGTAATGCTAGGCCATACACCAAACTAGGCTCAGGACACTGAAACATAACGAGGTAGATTTTGAAGCTGGAAGTGATCCTCACACATGAAAAAGAAAAAACCTCGGCGCGTAGAATTTTAGAAGCATTTGGATAAACTCCACCAATCCAGGCATGAACCTCAAAGACGAATGCTTGCTTAACACACGTGATATGGCACTATACTGCTATTTTGATTTGGGAGGTGCATTGTAGTCTATTTGATCTGTGCACGGATATCCCCACTTGGACAACTTAATGGAAGACGGTATATTGGAATGCTGCTTTATGCTTGATGCGATTGAGATCTTGGTTTGGTCATCTTTGGGCGATATTTCCAAGTTCTGTATAAAGCGAAACCGTCAAATCGTTAGCTTATCGAATAAATCGTTGTGTAACAACGTCGCAATTCGCTTGCAAAGAAGAGCGATGTCTTCTTGAAACCGGAATTGTACTGTACAAGTAGCAGATTTGCATCGAGGTGCGCTCTCATGCCGATTATTCGGCTTATGGCACGGATATCGGTGACGTCTTACTCGGTACCGAACAGGTCGAATGCTTCTTTGAAACCTCGACACATTTATTACATCATAAAAAGTTTATATAAAGGAACATACTGATATTATCGAAACAATATTACGACGAAAAAAACTGTTAAAGCTTGTTCTTAAACTCTATTCTGCCTCTATTGATTATAACTACCAATCTAAAACAATACAAGCAAATTTACAAACAAATGAAGAAAGCATAGTACAGTCCATAATAGCAATTGTAAGATGGACAATTTTTTTTGCGGTAAAGATGAATCTAAATTTCATTTCCTCCGTAACTTTCAATAACGTGATTCTCACCCAACAACATGGATTACAACTTACATCTAGCAATAACACTTAGTGCGCCGTGAAGGTCCAGTGCCTTGTGAACAGATTTCTAACTAATTTAACACATTTAGAGCAGGTACACCCACATATGTCATAAATGAGATTTCTACAAGTTTGAAGAGAAATAATTACATGATAAAAACAATAAAACAAATACTCAAGACGTAGCAACAGCTACAGAAGATTTTTCGCCTGGTGTTCTACTCAAGCATAGATCCATGGTTCCTTCCGTTCGTTTATCGATTGTTACTGGTGCTTTTTCAGGGTTTGTCGAAATTTGAACAGCCCAACTCACTTCTTTGTCGTTCGGAAAGGTAGTAATAGGTGAACTCGTTGCACTTCTTGAACGTTTAGTCATAGATGGAGGGCGAAAATCCCTGTCGCTCTCGGTATCATGAAACAAAAAACTTGCAAGCCTTGCTAATAATCAAAGACAGCGTTCTGTTATGAAGCCTTGAATCCCAATGGCACCTGTATGCGCCACCGTTCGTCAGGTAGTGTGCCGCACAAATTTTGTAGTAGCAATAACACTCATATGTCAAAAAATGTTTCAACGAGAAAACAGCATATGTTTTAGATTGTATGAATGTTTACATAATGTAGCAACCTCTAAAAGGCTTGAACATTCTTACAGGCTATTTATTGAATGTTTTAAAGCGAGGTTATGAAAAACATTCGATTGAAAGGTGACATTCTCAACTGTTATATGAAAATTGTTTCCTTTCTTAGTCCATATTCTTGTAATCAATCGATATCTTAAGCAATGCCGATTTTGATATTATGCTTGGTTCGTAAGACGACCTAATAGTATTGAGTGCACAAATATGTTTCTGTTTTTTGCTGCTAACATTAGTAAAACTAAGTTGCAGTTAGTTTTTTTCTGGAAGTGAGCTAAATCTCTACTTATGAAACTCTACTTATTTGTGTTTCTATATTCAAAGTATTTTATATGATAGTTTTTATAAGACATCGAAGATGACGACTTTTGTAGGCAAAAACGCCATTTTTCTCAAAGTCTCCTAATTTGCAGTTTGAATTCGGTGCTTTCATTTGATAATTTGACGGTGTAATGTCGGGAGAGTGAGGTGGGTAGGGCAAAACCTAAAACTTCCCACCTCAGCTCTCTTATGACGTTTTTGATCAGTTTAGCATCATGAAGTCAAAAGTTATCATTGAGCGAAATTGCAAAGTTCGTGCCGTTCTGGTTTCTCGATGACTTTTGCAATGAAATTGCATGACATAATATCATTCATTGCGCAATTTCTTGCGAAATCTTGGTATACAACTTGCCTGTATTTGCTTCAGATGGAGCTCGCCCAGGGCTCCTCAATCTTGTGCGCCGCTTGAACTAGCATCGTTCCCCTACACGCCATTCGTGCATGTCTAGCAAGCGAATTTGTTCCCACGACAGCTCCATATCAAAGCAAATATAGGCAAGTCGTCTCTACGAAAATGTGCAAGAAAATGCGCCACTCAACGATACCAAGTCAAGCAATTTTTTAACAACTTCTGGTTAAAAAATCTGCAAAGTAATGTTCCCACAATGGCGTTTTTCGAGTACAAAAGTCGTCGTCTTCAAAATCCTAATAAGAACCATCACATAAAATATTATGCATATAAGAAACATAATAGCGTTTTCAGAGCACTTGCAAACAAAAAAAAAAAAAGAATTTGCACTCTTTTTTACTATCATTACAGCAGAAAAAAAACGCAAAGTCACATTTGTGCACCTATTCATTCTACTAAAGTAAAAATAATATCGCTTACTTTCGGAGTGCGCTGTTTAAACTTCACAGCGGATTTCTAAAAATGAGTGGTATGCAGAAATTCGACCTCAGGCGGGAGTTGAACCCTCGTTTCACGCTCACCAGGGACGAAAAGGATAGAAAGCTCAGTTCAACTTTGCATGCTATTTAATCGTCTCAAATGTAGGCTTTGACATACTACTTCTAGAAGGCAGTAAAGTTAAAGAAATCATGGTTATACATACAGTAGGATCTTGATTCTATGCAAATTTTGTCGCTATGGAAATGGACTGTTTTTGCAGGGAATAATATAAACACATTCTTAGTAAAAACAGCGCTGAGTTTTTTTTTAAAAATCTCCACTCGTCATTACGAATTGTGTGGAAATGGGTAGCATTTTGTGGAATCTTCCCATTTTCCTTGACTTTTTCCGCAAAAGAGCTTTTTCACAAACTGTTAGTAATCATTCAATCAGCTCGAGATTTGGAGATTTTATTGCTGGTCTTAGTTTCTGCAGAGACCTTCATAGTACATTCTACTAACGAATGAAGATCATGTTGCGCTTTCAGAACGCGTTATACCAACTTCATAGCGTTTTTAATATTATATAACGAAATTTTGGTTATACTGTTTGTTTCGAGTGCTTTCTTAAGACTACGCTCAAAATAGATACATTAAATTCTATCATTTGATCGAACATGTTATCTGGTCTGTTATGGGCTCTTGTACAGTCCGATACATGTGTTTCGGCCTTGCAAGCTCGTCAGTCGGGCAGACCCTTAGACTTTAGCGAATCCTCTCGGGGGCTCCCCCAATCAAGAGATAGCCGAAGACGAACGATTTACACAATCGCCGTCTAGTGAAAATCAGAAGATCGGCAATTTTCGACGGTCGATTGCTCTTGGCTGGTATTTTTGAAATATTACACTGTTTGTTTCGAGTGCTTTCCTTAAGACCATAATGATAATCATGAGATATATTTGATTTTGAGTGTGGTCTTGAGAAAGCACTCGAAACGAATGTTGTGATATTCAAAAATACCAGCTAAGATCAATTGACGTCGAAAATTACCGATCTTGTGATTTTCACTTGACGGCGATTGTGTAAATCGTTCGTCGTCGCCTACCTCTTTAAAGAAGGATGTAGGGGCGCCCGCGAGAGTACTGGCTAAAAACGAAGGGCCTGCTCGACTGACGAGGCTGCAAGGCCGAAACACGTGTATCGGGCTGTACAAAAGCCCATAACAGACCACATGACATGTTGGCTCAAATAATAATTTTGAGATAAAATTTTGATTCTAAACAAACTTTTCGCAACGAAAATAGATATTATTATTGAAGGGGCCCCTTACACACATTTTTAGTAAAAAGAATGCTTAATTATGCTAAAAATCCCTAATTTCTTAAGAACAAAATCCCTTTTATAACTCTGTACAGATTCCAGCTCCTAAAGTACACCAACAGCGGAAAATTGTCAGGTCTTATCGATGAAGTGTCATCACATTTTAATGCGCAGTAACAATTTTGATAAACAATTCATTGTTTTGTAAATGTTTTGAAATGGTTCCACCACGAATAGCCTTATTGAAGTCTCTTTTATCACATCCAACCACTTACTGTTGATTAAACTCCCTTGAGTGTGATAAAATCTGAAATTTCATTAAAAAAACTTATTAAATTATCATTGTAACGCGCTGCGCTCGCCACCTGTCGCGTTGAGAATCGATGTGGTATCAGTAGGTTGACCTGTTTCATAAATCTTACTCACCGAATAGCTTGACTTCAAAGAATCTGCTAAACTACGTCTTTTCCGTGTTATCAGCCTCTTAGGAAGTTGAGCAACTATAGCACAATCGTTCAGTTGTATGATCGAATCTCCAGAACTGGATGCATCCAAATTCGTGCCTTCTTCACCCTTTGCTTTCTTTTCTTTTCCTTAAATCAAACACTAACTTGTTGCTTTTTCAAACTGTTTGTATAATATTCCTACCACCCCTCAAATTAGTGAATGATTTTTGCTCATAATTCTTTGTCTTCAGACGATTAAGCAGCTTCGCCCTCCGTTGATTTAGAATCCTCTGCGATCTTCGCCGCTTGGGAACTCCATTCTCATTCTCTTCAAGCTCATTCACATCAATATTGTCAACGACAATTCCCTCATCACCAAGCTCCTAAAATGTTTTTAACTCTTACATAGTTCTCCTTCCACAATAAACAGATAGTGTGCTTTCTAACCCTTCGACCTCCACAAACCCAAATCTGCGTGTCTAGATGGCAACGGCCGACTTCTGCTCCATTACCCACCCCCAGTTTGGGAAGCACTGTCTGTCTCACTCCTCTCTGGTGCCCACTGGGAAGAACGTTGCTGGTTCGATCCCCTACCAGAACACTTCACTGTAGTTTTTTGGTGTTATCTTTTTGATGTCGATTGAAATTGAAGGTTGGGTTGTTGCGTAAAGTAATGGTTATAGCAAGAAGCACTCAGTTGCCTAACATTTCACTACTTTTGATACAAAACGTAAATCCATGGGGTAGCAACGTATATCCAACTTTTTTTTGCCTGAGTGACAATGCCAAATGGCGCACCAGGTCTCTCACCTAGTGAAGTGATGGACAGCCTCAACCTTTGTAGATGGTTTCGATGAGTTGTATGGAAAGGTATGAACTGGACGAAGTACAAGGAACTGTGTTGAGGACATGTTGAACTCAAAAAACAAAGTAATTTACATGGATTAAAATCCTCATTCTAAACTAACCACATTGTCATTCAGACGAAAAAATTTGGACGTGCCTTGTTGCCCTATTGATCTACGTTTTGTATCAAAAAGTAGTGAAATACTAGAATAACTGAGCGCTTTTTGCTATTATAATTGCGTTATAGAAGGACCCTTCATACCAATCGACATTTGAGAAAAACACCGAAAAACTACAATGCAGTGTTGAGGTAGGTGGTCGAACCCAGCAACCTTCTTCTCGATGGACGGCAGAGAGGAGTGAGACAGACAGGGGGTTTACACTCGTAAAGGAGGACGTGGAGCCGTTCTCACGCTGGGGGTGACAATCGCAGAGAGATGGGGCAGACAGTGCACTCTTGCCAGCTAGACATTCAGATTTGAATCGGTGGAAGTCGAAGGGTTAACGAATGACTGCTTTGGTGAACTAATGACTGCTATATGCTCACATAAATCTGCACAGTCTACGAATTTTTTCGCGAAATATAACTTTGTAAAGCAAATAGTTAGAAAGAAGTGTTTATGCTTGTTCAACAACCGAGACTAATTTGAAAGTCCCGAGTTTAGTTGAAACACGAGGTGTAGACACAAAACAACAGGATATGAGCTAAATCAGAAGAAATATGATAGGTTACTGCTAAGAGTTCAAACTAGAAAAAGAAATTTTTCTATGCAATCCATTCTCCATAATGAGGAGAAAAAATTAACCAGACAGTTTTTCACAGTAATGAATCGAGTTACGGTTTTACTGACCTCGGTCTCAGATGTGCTATCTACAAAAGGTGGTGATTTCTTCCTAGGTTTTCTTCGTGTTGTCGGCATTAATCGAGCTCGGTTCTTTGCACCGATACACCATGGTTCATCCGAAAATGTGGACGACAAGTTAGAAAGTTCTTCGTCCTTCAAAATCCTTTGTGAATCAACAACGTAAGGGAGGTGTTTGAAAAAGTTAAACTCGTCAACTAAAACCTGCATTAAGAGACGAGAAAAGAATTTAGGAGCTTACTGTCGGCACCGCCCCAGAGCGATAAGTGCACGAGGGCACAGCTTCCATGCGCTCTCCACACCTCCGGATGGTAAGTAAAGTGAAACCTGTGGCATGAGACGCCATGCGCTCAGGATTTTCGAATGGAGTGCCAATGATGTTATTGCCAAGTCTGTCCCAAAAATGAAAATTTCACCAGAATTTCAATGAATCATAAAAATTACGAGCAAATACGGTGGATATCGAAAATATTCGTGATAATTCATGAAGGAACGTAAGATAAAGGAGAACCTACGCAGAATATCTTTTTGAGAACTCTCGAAAATAAGCACATACTCTTCCGATAACATCTCGTGTCTGACTGCAAAGATGACGAGGCCGAGAAAGCTGGAAAAGATCGCGTAAGACAAACAAAAGTTTCCCGTTACTTCTTTTATCCTACATATTACGTCACTAACTTGAACTTACTGTTTTAGTTCCTGGTCGTCGTCGAAAGTTGACATCCACCATGTTGGGATACTTTGCGTTTGACAGATTAGAATGAACTCGTGGTACCTTATCATTTTTTGAAGTATTAAAGAAACTATTCGAATAAAAACCAACGTTCTACCGGAGTGCACCATCTGATTGAGATATCAGATAACCTACGATATCGTTTAAACATCTGGACTGAGAGCGAGGAGGATTCAGTGGGACTTTGGAAGATAAAGATGTGGTCACTAAAACACACAGTAACTTTCATCGGCTTCGAATCATCATATTTTACAGATGTAAAACACATGAATATAAGCAGAGAAATAACCGAGAATGATTAACATCTCCCTCATTTTAAAGATGTACGCAAATCAACATACAGTGAAATAAAATTTTTGTAACTGAACCAACTTTCAAAGCTCTTCACACTGTTCCGCAGGAAGACGTCAATGGGCTGCGACTTCTTCCTAGAAATCACTCGATTGTTCGGATCCGCTGAAGGCCTATTTTCTAAGCAAGTATACAAACCAATCGTAAAGCTTACCAAGAATAGTAAGAATGCTTCACCAGAGCATTTCCTAGTCGATATGGTGCCTTAATTACAGCTATGTCTTCGAGTGAACGCACAACAGTCAGAGCTTTTGTTGATGATAATGAGGCAGCACAGATTTCCTGAGCTGTAATCCTCCTCGTTAGAAAAAAAAAATGGTTCATTTACGTTTGTTGTTAGCACGGATTTTCAATCCTATCTCTACGCTCGGCAAGAAGTTTCCATACAGAGTGTTAGTGATCATTGGAAAGCTTAAATCTCAAGCTAGCGCTGTACTTGACCGCTTTTTTGAAAAAAAAACTTTCATAACGCTGAAAAATCTAAAATAAGATTATGTTACACATGCACATATTTTTCGCCGGAGAGAGCTTTTCCTCAAGACTTTTAGTAATCATTCGACAGCGTAAACTTTAACAATTCCAGTTATCTGCTTTTTTCGAAATCATCGTTTCTCTGCAACGCATCGCAGAAAATAAGTTTAAACACATTCGCGAGCAAGTGGGGGTAAATCACGGGCCCCTGAGTGAAATAGCAAGGTGGGCTGACGCGATTATCGGTCGATTTTCGAGCATATGAACGTGTAGAGGAAATCTCGTAATATCTTGATGCCTTCAAATCACTGTTGGAAGCAATTAGGACGTTCTGGCCTCCTGATTCAACCAAAGTGATTATAATGATAATGATTGATCTATTCATTGCAAAATAAAACAATCATAAGTCTTTTTGTAGCAGAGTCACACATTTTATCTGAAGCATTTTTAAATGAGAGAAACAATCCTTAATTGAATAACAAACATCACACTAACATAAAAGGAGTCGAAAATCGATGACAACTGCGCAACCCTCATTGCGCCCCGCCTAGCGGTCCGTGAATTTGCCAAAAACCATTTGCTCGCCATGCGATTTCGATATCTTTCCCCTGCTGCACTGCAGAAAAACCGTCTTTTCATAAAATAAACACAGCTTTGGAATCACTGACACTAACGATATCGGATATTTACTGATGGTCTAGATAAACAGTTTTGTCCGGCGAGAAATATGCGCTTGTAAAACATGATCCTCTTTGGACTTTTCAGCGTTATAAAAGGGCCTTTTCAAGAATCGAGTACTTGAATGGATAGTTAGAGATTCAAGCTTTCGAATGATTTTCAACACTCCCTGTGAAAACTTCTTGCCAAGCGTAGAGGATAAGCTTGTAAATCTTTGCCAGCAAATGGAAAAGAACTAAAATATAAACTTTACAGCTGGTAGAATAATAACCATAAATAGTCTCCTATAATTAACGTAAAGCGTGATAGGTGGATATGTATGAAACACTAAGATGTACGTTAATCCAAATAGCACCACAACGACAGCCTTTTGTATCAGAAAATTGACACTTCAATAAAAACGATGAAATTTGATGAGCAACTCACATGTTGAAGGTGGACACTGTGACAACGATCTTTGGCGAGTGGGAGGGGCAGATACATAGTCATCCTGCGAATTTCAAAAAAAAGCATATATATTTATATTCATAGATGCGTGTATATGTTTATATGTACACATGCGCATAAGCGTGTGTGCACAGACGTGTATAGAGATATGTATATACATATATACATATACACAGGGTGCGTATAAAGCTTTCGTATCCCTTATGTTTATTACATATATTTCATATATTACGTACATATAAACGTACATACGCATTTTGTATTATCATTTTGTAGTTTGTTAACTCTAGCAATGATAAAAAGGCCTTCCTTTAATGCTGACACTTTTATTGAATTGTTTGTTCAATTATTGCCTAGAATCTGTTTTATTTCTCTATTTTCAATTGTGCTTGAATTATGGATCGTAAAAATGAATGTATCGCAGTGATTAAGTTGCACAAGATGGGAACGAAAACTGTCCACATTGTTAAAATCGACTGGTTTCAATCCAACAAGTGCCTACAGAGCCGTCAATCGTATCAAAGAGAATGAAGCGATTGAGGGTCATCCTCGGAAAGGTCGTCCAGTTATCTCGACTACTCCAAAAAGGATTCAGAAGATCCGCTGCCAAATTCAACAAAATCAGGAGCGCTCGATGCGCAAAAAGGGTTCGAGAAGCTCGGAACCAGCGTGTGAAACGTCCAAAACACTTTCAAGATAAGCTGAAGCTGCGCAGTTACAAGATCGTGTTCACTTTTTCGACTAAAGGATGAAAGAAAAACGGCTTTTGAAGGTTTGCAGAATATCTCGTTTGGTAGCTTTTGCTCGTTTTTTGAGTGTTTTTTACGGCTTAGAAGGTATTCACGGTTGACTCACTCCACAATCGGCAGAACCGACGTCGACTTCACCAGAAGGTTTAGCAAAAGTCTGCAGTAGCAAAAATCATAGGCCACAGTCATTTCCCGTCTTTTGTGACGGTCTGGGACGACATTTTCGTCACCGAAACGACGCTGTTGGTCATCTTCAACAACGTCAAGATCAACGCTGTCAGCTAGCAGCAGCAAGTTTTAGAGGGCTTACCGGAGTCTTGGAGGACTCAACAGTCTAGTAGGATGAATTCACGATCAAAACTGGGCATCTGCGCATTCGGCCTGCTCAACGATTGCCAAATATCAAAAGCTGTTTCTAGTCTTTAGCCGCGAGGACATTTAACCGTCAAGCTCGCCGGGTCTCAACCCAATGTATTACGCCGTTGTCCATACTGGAGAAAAAAGTCTCGCCTTCTCGCTACATTACTGTAGGCGCGTTTAAAACGGCTTTCACACGGGCTTGAGACAAAGTTACGGTAGAAACGAGTGTGAGCATGTTTGGGAATTTTTGCAAGCAACTCGTAAATGCATAGAAACTAAAGGAGACAATTTTGAGGATTTGTTATTAATTTTTTGCTTTATTGTTAAAACTGCTGGTCTAATGAACAAAATTATTCCTTCAACTGAATGAATTTATTTGTTTATACAGTATTTTTTACTGTTGAAATATCTGAAAGAACTATCAGAACTTCTGATGCACCCTGTTTATATTCATATATATGTACATATGTATATACATGTGTATATATAAATATTTGTATGGATACATATGCACATACATACTTATATACGTTCGTACAAACTCAGGTATTTCGAGATAAAGTTATAATGATTTACCTGCACTGCCATTAACGATGGCATAAGAAGTGGTGAACTAGAACCTCCTTGGGGCAAGAAATTCACCTCAAAATTTAGAATGCACAATACGACTTGGAAACAAACATGTAATTGGACAAACTTGACGTGTGTAGCACTCTAATCAAATGATTGTGAACATCAGAGATACACATGATTCAAGCCCCAGTATACACTTCATTGCCGAAATCAAATCTTGCGGCAGTTAACAAGGGTCGTTTTTAGACAGATCATGAACATTCAAGAAGGTCAATACAGTTTACGCAATTTACTTACCTGAGAATATGTGGGAGGGAATGGCATTTGGAAACCTGACGCAGCCTGATTCTGTTTTTCATTGATAGTTGTCGAGTCGCGCAACGATCTTCGCTTCAGTGCTATTGCAACATGTTTATTATCCACGTTAGTCTAAAATGAAATTTCACTAATCAATGATAGGCTGTATTTGCATATCCGGTCCTAAAAACAACAGGACAAGAACGAAACATAAACATCGCTCATGTCTGCATTAGGGCATTTCATCTTTCTGAAACAGCGTGTACATTAATTCATACACGCGTTTTTACCCCTTTCGGGAACAAGTGTACCATTCATGGTACACGCGCCTTTTTCTGGTTTCTTGAGTATAGATTTTTTACTCAGAATTTTGGTAGTCATCCGATAGCTAAAAAAAATGCGGTTCTACTACTCTGCATGATTTTTGAAAACACGTATCCAATGAGCTATAGCAACGAAGAGTAAATCATATTTTCTTCTTCAGAGTGCATCGTGTATTTTGCACTCGTGTTTGCTTCGCTATTTCATCAGACAAAGATTCTCCACTGGAAGTTCAGTAGTCACTCGACAGCTTGAGAAACGAGGTATCTAATTGTAAAACTAATTTTTGATAAGGATATAACATATTTTGAGCCATAGGTCTAGTGCTATATAGGCGCCTATTTCGTCCTATTGGGACTCATCAGCAGCACCCTCCCTCGGTTCCGTCGATCCCTTGAGGTGAAACAATCCTCCAAAGGAACCGACGCCGAGTAAAATTAAGCACCCAAAGTAGGATGATGTTATTACCTGACTTTGTGGTGACCGGCAGTCGAGTTTACGGCTTTTAAAGTACTAATTTTTAAATTAATATTTAAACAAAGTCTTTCACCACGCTGTAGTAACGACGGGCAGAACTTATGTCTCGCTTTCGGAGTGCTTTGTGTGCTTCGACATCTTATATATAATATTTATATATACTACAGTATACAAGATATTTATGCTTGGCTCTTCGTTGGAATATTAGCAAACAATCGATAGCTTCAAACATATTTTACACTCTTGAACATCGCCGCGAGTTTACTGGTACTTGCATAGTAAAACTCATACGTCAGAGAAGATTACGATAAAAAAATGGGTACTTTGTTGTTCCAAGGGAACAAATAAAAAACCGACCTCATTCGCTAGAGAGGATTTTTTCATAAGTGTGTTAGCAACGCTTCGAACGCTGAGATTTTTGGCTACAGTCCCACGTCGCCGATTTCCCGAAACACCCTTTTAATATCGCTGTTAAATCTAAAATAAAACTAGCTTTAGATAAGCACATTTCTCACCGGACAAAGCTCTTTGTTTGGACTATGAGTAATCATTCGATAACGTAATCGTTGGTGATTCCAACGCAGTGATGATATCCTGAAAAGACCGCTTCTCTGCAACGCAGCAGGTAAAATAAGTTGAACTCGCATGTGCGCCTATGGAGGTTTTTGGCCAATTCACGTGCTACTGGCTGAGACGACTAAGCGCGCTGAGGCGATGATCGATCGATCTTGGACCGCTCTTACGACATCGCGTCAGCGGCAAGTGGCCGCCTCAGTCAGCTGCACGTGAACTGGCCAAAGACCCCCACATCGCACATGCGAATTCAATTTATTTTACCTGCTGCGTTGCAGAGAAACGATCTTTTCAAGTTACGAGCACAGCGTTGCAATCACCAGCGACTACGCTATCGAATGATTACTAATATTCCAAGCAAAAGACGAGAAATGTGCGCGTCTAAGGTTAGTTTTATTTTGGATTTTTACAGCGACATAAAAGGGTGATTTGGAAAACCGGCGACGTGGGGCTTTAGCCAGAAATTTTAGCTTTCCGATCGTTACTAACACCCCTATATTTCTCTCCAGTGATTGAGATCGCTACCTCATTCGTCCCCTCATAAACACAAAGTACCAACAAATGATACGTTACTGAAGCTTTCTACCCTCTTTAGCAAGAAAATACTCCCATGTGTCTTAAAAATTCTCACTACTAAGCGCACGCTTCTGACGTTGCTGTAAAGTGAAACTGAAAAAGCATTTTCCACACTGTATGAGTTTTTGAAAAAGCTTTCTTTGGAATAGGCCGATAGAGCCCACATTCATTAGTTTATGTAGTGCACGTAAACTGAGCGCAATGATGCGCGACGTATGTAAAAACAATGTTTTTAATGCCGCAGCGTTGTAAAAAAGCCTTTCTATGGAACATGCTTGAAATGTCTGAAATTTGAGCTTATGAAAAATTACTGATAGTCTAGTAGAAAATCTCTGTCCAGGGTAAAAGGTCTCTCAAAATTCCTGCACGGTAACGGTACAGCACCAGACATAGCTACAGCGACAGTCATTGATGAAGTGGATGCAGGCACTGTACAACATCTTTTTTGACGGACTATTCATTTTTTTTTCTGACTTTCAGTCGCTATTACAACTTTTGAGTGTTGTATATGATATAATATGTCAGACAATAGATCCAAATCATCAAAATCTTGCATAAGTTATTACCGTTCAGAATGCCAAGAACACTTTAGGTGTCTAGTAAAAAAGGCTTTCTATTCACACCCAAACGTTATCTTTGCGCCAAAAGCACACAGGTGTGTAGAGAAAATCGTGAAGTATCTGTCTTTTAGTCCACTATAGCAGCTGAGAAAATTACGTTTCACCTTCGGCGTGCCTGGCTCTCGTCTACACTAGGCTTTTCGCGTTACTTATGGTACTCTGTCGATAGCTCGAAAAGCGGTGATTCTAACACCAGGCTTGCTATCCCGAAAGGCCTTATTGTTTTGTAGCAACAAAGAGAAGATTACATTTTGTCTTTGGAGTACTTATCCTGTAGCTTGAAGTTCGTAGAAGGTTTTACTTACAATATAAATTGAAAATAAAAAAATTCATCCATAGGACGATATAGCAAGGACTATTCTACACTTATGTGGAAGTCGTAACTCTTGAAAATACACTATTGTCAGAAAATTGTTGAGTATTGTTAATGAACTGACATCGCATGCAATGCGTATTATTTTTGAACAAACTTTTCAATATTTTTTAATTCCCTTCACATGTAAGACGTATATGGGCACACAAAAACATAGGAGTGTAAAAGATAGCATGTAGTATCAGAACGATATAAGAAACCTTGAAACGTTTCGGCAAACGGAGAAAAAACCCTCATTGGCAACGAAAATTGCGTACGCGCTTTCGAATCGTGCTATGCGCTGCGAATTCAACGCTCGTCTTCAGGTAGTTTGGTATAATAAAAATAAGAAAAGCTAGCGGTGCGAAAGACATGACAACAGACAATGCATGACTAAAAATGGATTCTTCATAAAAGTTTGTAAAAACACTAGATTTCGACTCCTTCACTGAAATATCAAGAAGTACTGGCATTGAGAATCCTATCCCCAACTACTTGCATACATATTCTGAAGAAAGCAGTGATGAATGTTACACTAATGGTAATGCAGTGTCTCCAAACGAATCGAAAGTCCGACTTCCTCTGAATTTCGGCATGTAAAATCAAAACCTTTCTATGGACCATATTTTTTAAAGCTTGTGCGAGGATATGCGATTTTCGTCAAAGCGGTTGCTGACGTCTCTGCAATTTCGCTTTCCTAAAAGTCTACCATACCTTGTCATATCTGACTACTCAGTCGGCATTTCCTATGTCTAGGGAAAATCAACCAAAATGTTCGCCTATCGAGAAAAAAAAACCTACCTTCTAGCTTTATATATTGTTACCAGTGCGTTGGCACAAATTCTGATAATTGAGTATTGCTCAAACCAAGAGATAAATCTAATACAAGGTGCCACATGATATGTGGTATTCACACCTCCTTTCCAATCGTTACAGGACCTTAAAATTATACCAAAAACATCAAAGATAGTAAGAATCCACGGGCACAACTCAAAACCGTCGACGCAGCAAACCTTGGGGATTTTTGGATAAATTGAAAAATTCAAAGCCGATAGAAGAGAGAGTCCAAATATCACTAATGATATGGTACCTTGTCTTAGAATTGGTTTCTAGTTCCTGTGAGGCCACTAGTCATAGTGTACGACAACATACCGTAGACATTTCCTTCTAATGAACTTAACACTGTGGATTTGTTCAACAGGTAAATATTTGGACTGATTTTCGCAATAGAATATCTAGATGTAGGAGTATTGATGGAATAATTAGATATGGCATGGTATAGCACGTTTAGACTTTGGGGAAGGCAAGATTGCAAGGCTAGCCTTCACCTTTGACAAAGGTATATCAACCACTAAAAACCACAAACCCAAGGTTCAGAAAACTGATTCGTAAGATAAAGATATTGTTCAATTTCGAACGCAAATCCATAGCTAGATTTAGGAACTGGAACGACCACAATATTGCCATCTCTTTATGGTCTGGGCGACACTGCGATTCACAAAGGCTAACAACTACCTATTAAGACACATCAGAACATTTAATCTTGAACCCCACAATCTCAGGTATTCATATAGAAGAACAAAATCCACAGGTAATACTCCAGCGTATTAGCAAATGCGAAAATCTCCCTAGTGATGAATGCGAAGACAGTAAGTGAATGAAAGAGGTGTTAAGATCCGCACAAATGTGTTGTCGAGTCATGTGAAAAAAGTTTCAGTTGAAGCTGAGAAAATCTAACTCAAGAAAGCAGCTCATACACTTGTTAATGATCGCCTTACAAAAGTGATGAAATGGTCTTTTCAATAGCAGCAGAAACAAAACACATTTTAGAAAGAACACACTTCAAAGAAAAGTTCAGGCTGAGCTTTTCTTCTCTATATAATTCCCATGCCAGAAGTAAGGGCCTATTTCGTGCTTGATCGTGGCGCACTAATCATTTAGCTTTGTGACAGTCAGGTACAGAACTCTTTACCCAGTAAATTGGGGATATAATGAAGAGCCGGGACCTAATTCTCTGTACTCTCACCTTACCTTTACTTGACTTGTATCATAGTTTTTTGTTCATTGTGCTGGTCCCAGTAAGGATTTATCAGCTCATAAACGTCGTTCAATACTGGTTGGGCACATCTCTTTGGAATACTGAGGACAGCTATGCTGGGCGTTCGTTACTGAATGCCGGAAAGTGTGGGAGGTGGGAGATCGACCCCGTATCGAGCGACGTCAAACATCACTAGCCACTGAGTGACAAGACTCCCATTTCAACATTCTTTTTTGGCACTTTATTGATCCGTCTATAGTATTTTTTCAGTGTGGGGATCCCAGTACTTCTGACATTCAACTCATTTTTTTTCGTCCTCTTGAACGCCGTAGAATACTGGCAGAGCACGTCTCCTGTAATCTCGATAAAAGCCTGGCAGTGGCGCTCCATAGGGTGTTCCTTGTTGACTGCCGGAGGGGAAGGGGAGGAGGCGGGGTTAGCCCGCGCGCCCTGCAACGAGTATCACAACCACTCGGCCACGGTGACCCGTCTACCGTCCTAGTTTCAATGATTATATATGAATTCATGTACAGTCCATCATCCATAGCACCACAGTAACTCTAGTTCCTGAGACCATTATCAAGCATCTGATAGCTTTGCGAACCTTCTCACTTCGCGAGCCGATCAAGAGAACGATGATCTTAAGAAACCAGCTTGCCACGTCGAAGCCTTCTTTAGCCATACAGAATCCCGTACTTTGAGCATTCAATTCGTTCTTTTGCATTCATCGTCCAAAAGTCTATGAATACTTTGCTTGTTGTGTGGTCTAGACGTTATGGGTTAAACAAATGTTTAAGCAAGAGTTTGAAAAACAGTAATATAGAAAAAATGAGCTTGAACAAAAGTTATCGAAAACACAGTAGAAAGACGTGAGAGCCAAGCATTAATATCTGTTAAGAAGATGACAGAGATTTATGAATAAGAAGTAAAGAAAGAAAATAAGGTGACGCCGCGGTCGAGTAGTTGTGATGCTCGTCGCGGCGCACATGGAGTCGAGCTTCACCGTAGAGCTCTCACGACAGTCAGCAACAACGCGCTATGGAACGCTACAGCAAGGCTATCCTTGAGATTGCACGGGGAATCGCTCATGCAGTATTCTACGCCATTCAAGAAGAAGACGAAAAACGAATCAAATGCTACAAGTACTGGGATGCGCACAGTGAAGAAGAAAAAAACATTGTGAAGACGGATCAATAAAGTGTCCAAAGTAAAAAAAAAGGCTACACGTTGCAGATCGTTGAAATAAATGGTGATAAATAATTCATGTACATTGATGGCTTGTGTTATGGTGTTTCTACTGAGATACAGTGTGTCAGTGATTTGAGCATATTGTAGTAGAACAAAAAGATAACACCAAAAGAATGAATTAATTACAAAGTTATTGCAGATAAGTAGCTAATTATCTTGAAAGAAAAACTAAAAACAATTTATTATGGAAAAGCTCCTAGGTAATAGATTCGATACAATAGGTCTTTATCCAAAACTCTCCAACGACTAGATAATGTTAGTTGGACGAGGACATTTCTCGAAGTTAAAATTCGACTCAACTAGGGAGATGAATGGGTTCAGCGCCGACATGTGCTTACCAGAACAAATACGTTGAAGGCTGGCAAATTACAGCTTCGATAGTTTTTATAAGAACGAGTGGCAACAAAGTTATGGCCTCGGTGGTGTAATGGTAGCACAAGGTTCCGATATGCGTGAAAGATGGGTTCAGTTCTCGCCTGGAGTCGAGTATTTTGCATATCACTTGACTGTGTTGATTAGAACATAATAATTCTGCTTAAAAAACAGTAAAACAAGGAATTTTTGCAGACTATACAAATCCGCACTATCTTTTTATGGTGACTACTGAATGATCATTTATTCTTCTAATATATCTGAAGAAATAGTTGGTAAGCTCTTGCCAAAATAAACATTGAACGTAACGAAATTTTATTTTGTACGACTCGTTATGACATTTATTGTGCGGATCTCAGTACTCCTAGCATTCGATTCGTTTTGTCGATTTGTCGTCCAAAGGACTTTGAATATTTCGTTCGCATCGACTATTGCTTGCAGCTTTCGTCTTCTCCATGAATATCGTAAAATACTGTTCAACTTGAATCTCTTTGCAATTTCAAGGATACCTAGACTAAAGCGTTCCCAGGTTGTTGTATGAGATTGTTAGGTAAGGGGTCGAAGTAGCACATTGCTTCCTCATCGCGCGGATGAATTGACCTGTGACAAACGCCTTCTCACTCCACAAAAAGATTAACATGTCGAGAAAACTCGGGCCAAAACCAGATATTAATGATCCTAAATCCATTTCTACCATAACTGGCTGAGCATAAAATGTTTTATAGATGCAGATCCTTTCTCATTCGAAAGAATTGGCAACTTTAGCATATATGATAAATAGAGCTGGAATTAAGACCGATATAAACGCACTTCAATGAAAAGACTAACAAAAAATAACCGACCGTAATCGTACTGCCCGCAGATGCCACGAAGTCAGGAAACGAAACCTGATCGACTCCTAAGGCGCTGCAACTAATCAAAGCCGAATTAACAACAATTATTCATTTGAAATCATCAATGAATACTAGCAACCGCATTACTAGTGTAAATGCAAGAGTTAGTAACATCTGTTTACAGAAAGTTTCTCTTGACGTTTTCAACATTATGGAAATACTGATGAATATATTCAGCAACTACTCCCAATTACAGTAAGGTGTGTGTCCATTTCAAGCTATTCAACAATACAAAGAAAAGGGGGTGGTAACACGTTTTGGAAAAAACTAGAAAATGGAAACAAGAGCAAACCTGGGCGGCTGAGGAGGGCTAATATTTAGTTGAGTCGAACAATCTTCCGGCCGACGATGTTGACCTTGAATACGGACTACTAAACACAAGCAAACCGGGTGCACAGAATGATACTCACCAATATGACATGAGGTAACATTTGCATTGACATCAATGTTTTGTGGAAAACTGAATTGTTGATTGAGTGGAAGCCCGTCATTCGCATACATTGGGAAAGGGTTGTACGACAATTGATTGTTGGACACTATATTGTAAGTCAAGCAAGGGTTAGACATTCTTCCACAGCTGTACTCTTGAGGCTGCTCCTCAAGTAGATAACTCGGATTTGTTGTTGTCGTAGATTCACTGGGATTAAAAGTAAACGTGGGCAGTTGAAAGTCATTTTGGGTTAACAGATATCCGTCTAAAGCATTGCGTCGCATCTCAAGTCTTTCGTCACCAAGTGGATCTCCATCTAAACAAAAGAATAAAACATGGTGAACAGCTCGTCAGAGAAAGTTCCAGTATAAAGAGTTCCTTCTGAAGTAGAATTGAAGAAATAATTAGAACTTATATGTTAGACGGCCACAAATTTATAAACCGATATCATCCGCTGGAAAGGAACTTTTCATAGGAATGTTAGTAATCATTCCTTGAATCTCTGGCTACAGCCCCACGTCGCCAGCTTTTACAAGACACCCTTTCACAACGCTGTAGACTCCAGAATAAAATTATGTTTCACACTCGCCTTTCGCACGAAAAGCACATAAGCTTGCAGAGAATTTTCCGTAGTGTCAGAATTACTCGTATTTACCTGAAGTTTCTGTCCATGCGGTGAGAAAAAATCGCGAAATGAATAACAACATTTCAAATGCGACCAATCGCCTTCTTAGTTCCGTGAATCAGCCGGTAAGCAAGGTCGTCGAAAATGTATAACTCGTTCGATCTTCCCTTTTAAATGGTATTTCCAGAAAATAAGCACAGCATCGGAATCACTGAAACTTACAACATCGAATGACTACTACTAGTCTAAAGAAAGAGCTCTGTCCGGTGATGTTCATAGCACAAATCCTTTCCTTCTCCTATAGAGCTATCAAAGAAACTTTTCCAAGAAGCAAAGGCATTTATGAGTTCTTCGAAACTTGTGCTATAACGAGTACTAGCACTCTAAGGGACGAGTTTTGTCCAGCAAAATATAAGCGAGATTAGAAAAAAAAACACGCGATGGGCGAAACATAATTTTATTTTGGACTTTACAGCTCTATAGAAGGGTATTCTGAAAAAACGACCATGTGGGACTCTAACCAGAGATTCACGATTTCGAATGATTATTACCACTTCTATGAAAAAATCCTGTCCAGCGAATGGGATTTGTTTCTAAAATTTGTCGCCGCCTAAGTTATAAATATCAAATAACTTTCCAAGCGATGAGGTCTTCCTCAAGAGTTTCTTTTCTTCAAAAAGTCATAGAAAACCAAGCTCAATATGCTACCAACTATTGAGTTGTCCATGAGGAAAATTTGGCAGAGATGACTTTGCCAGGTCCGAAGAATTAACATCAGAAGTAATTTCAGATGAAGCCACAGCGTCTGTTTGGTGCACATGATGCGTCCATAAATTATAAGGTGCTCTAAATACATTTACATACATATATACATACATGCGTATTACATATAAGTATATACATATGCATACATGCATACATATATATATATATATATATATCACATAAGTATGTATACATGTCAACGTATGTACTTGCATATGTTCACGCATATATACGTCTACATACATACATATACAAATGCGTATATTCGTAAATATACGCGTACATTTATGTATATGTACATATATATATATATATATATACACATATGTATATATATACACGTCATGTCCATATACAGGCATGCGTATTCTCATATATATACACATGACTAGATATGTATATACATATATATACGTGTGTATATATATGTATATGAGAAGGAAACAGTAAGGTATGTAGAAGTACACGCAACGATTCGTAGAGCAAATAAAAAAGATCTATCATACCATTCGCTAAGAGTGTTTGATTAAGACCGCGCTCAAATTTCAACATATCGCGTAATCGTCATCTGAGCCAACTTGTCATGTGGCCTGTTTATGGGCTAAAAGACGAAGAGTTCTGCCCGGCTGACGAGACTGTCAAGGTCTAAACACGTGTATCGATCGGGCTGTACAAGAAGAGCCCATTAGCAGATCACATGACAGGTTGGCTCCGTTAACAATTATGAGATATGTTGGAAAAAGGAATCAATTACACAATAACTTTCTAAACTAACGCATAGTGCTGCTGATCATTAACACTTTCATCTGCAATCTCTGCTAAGAAGTTTGCCTCAGATGAATCGCCATGTGCTGATCGTACGTCACATTCAGTTATGGAATCCAACGGCATTGATTTACCTGTAAAGTATAGAGACTTGAAAAGAGTGTCTCATGGAGATGAAGTAGATGAGACTTGAAACTGATAAGTCATGGAGAATGATCCTAGAGACAAATTTTGTCTAAAAACCTGCAAGCACGTGAACAAATCAGTGAGCTAGTCTACACATCACATGTTTTACTACAGACAAAATTTATAGGGAGACCTGGCAATGATTACTACATCTAGGAACGAAAAGTTTAACGCCCTGGGTTTTCTGAACATTGGGTAAACTTGTAAACTACCAACATCCACATGAGGGTCAAACACCGTCAGTGTGCTACACGTTAATGATACCGCTACATTTCCCTTAATTTAAAACCTGAAGGTAACTATCTTGGGACTCTTTAAGGAGCCTCCTTCACAGAATGCTGCAATTAATATAAAACAACAAGTTAAAAAATCTGTAAAAACAAAACAACTTGCGTTGCTCTTCCAGAGTCATCTGTGGCAAAGCTGCAGAATCTCTACCTGACACCGCTCCGTCATTGCAAGCCGCATGAACTCGGGAGGTAGTAGAACTGTTAGCGTGACAGGTCTCTCAAATTATGATCACATCGTTATTGAAGAAAATAAGAATGCTAACTTGAACATCGACAATCTTTACCTTCGCTACAACCAGTCAATTATATATTTTTCGTTGATTGAACCGATAATGGAAGGTTAAAAAGGATAAAGCTCTCGGCGTTGATCAAACCCTGAGGGATGCGCCATGCATTCGACTTCAATTTTTAACTTCGTTTGAGGTGACTGAATGCATATATGGCCTTTACAATGACTCGCGGTGGCCTCCCGCTGAACCGAGTCAGTGCTGCTTATCCTCCCAGACAAGTCTGAGACCTGTCTGGTACCAATTTACCGACCCCGGAGGGATTGATGGCTTGGTGAGCCATGAGCGCGAGGTCGAACCATTGACCTCGTGTGTGACGCAGAGCACCTCTAACTACTGCGCCACATGCGCTCTTAATGGAAGGTTAATAAAATCAAAATTCACAAAAAAATAGCAAAAGAGTATTTCAAAAGATTACTTGACAAAAAATCAAGATTTTTATTTTTACCAAATGCGAGGGAGGAAAGGGTTGTGGTCGAATGGTTAGTGATGCAAGTCAATAGGGAAGGTTCGACCCGCTCTTTCAAAACCTTCTAGAAACCATTCAGTGAACGCCTTTACTTGTCTACCTTCGAGACTGCACGGAGAATCGTCTCAACCAGTATTTTATGACATTCATGAAGAAGATGAAATTCTCAAGCATCAGCCGAAACAACATACGAAATGTTCGAAAACCTTTAAACCGTGCATGCGAGAAAGTGACTCGAATGGAAAAAATGCTGAGATCAGCACAGTAAAATTGAGGACGGATCGTGTAAAATAAAGACAAAAAGATTTTGTATCAGATTCGTGGTATCCACTTAATCAACAAAGAATGTAGGACAAAAATGCTGATATATTATGTGTCAGATTTGGAAATGTCAGCGGATCTCAAACAAAAACTGCTCTGTATAACAACCAAAGTTTCAATGTAAGATTCTTTCATTATTATTTGAGCCAACATGTCATGTGGTCTGGTAAAAGCTCTTGTACAGCCCGAGACACGTGTTTCGCGCCGGGCGGAACCCGTCGTCTGTCGATCTTTTCATAGTCAGTTCTCTCGGGAGCGTCACACTCCTTATATATAGTTATCGACGACCTACGCTTTACACTCTATGTCAGGCGAAACATTCACCTAACACAGAGTGTTTTCGCACTCGATTGCTAGCTGGCTGGTATTTTATCATATTATACCTTTCCTTCGAGTGCTTTATTAAGACCACGCTCATGAATGTTTCGCCTGACATAGAGTGTAAAGCGTAGGTCGTCGATAACTATATATAAGGAGTGTGACGCTCCCGAGAGAACTGACTATGAAAAGATCGACAGACGACGGGTTCTGCCCGGCTGATGAGTCTGTAAGGACGAAACACGTGTCTCGGGCTGTACAAGAGCCTTTACCAGACCACATGACATGTTGGCTCAAATAATAATGAAAGGATCTATTGAAATTTGAGCGTGGTCTTAATAAAGCACTCGAAGGAAAGGTATAATTTCAATGTAAGAATAAACCAACTTGTGATAGTGACGGTCACAGCTCCGTTTGCACCCGCTTCCTCCACTGCTGGATAGAACAATTCTCTAAAATTAGTGGATCTGAGCACGACACCACATTTCACCATCCTCAAGCAACTCTTAATGATGTCTATCAGAGGTTCTCATACGTTCTAACACGTTTGCGCGCGCCGTGAAGACTCAGATGAAAATTCGCACGAAACTACTATTGAATGACGATTTTACAGGACAAATTTGATAAACTGCTACCAACCAAATCGAAAAACAAACAGTTTGATGTCTAAGACTAATTATTAAAAAGCACCACTTTGCCCCTACCTATATATCGCTCCTTCCTAATGACTCGCTAATTGGTCGTGGGTGTCAAAATGCAATGTACACTAAGGGTCTTATCCCACGTCACGGTTATACGAGTTTAGTAGGATTTCAGAAGTTCCATCCAGTAGACCTCACTCGAACTGTTCACTGTTAACTAAAGATATTTACAAGTGCAATTAGAGAGACACTAAAGCTCCTCAAGACTTCCTACACAGCCTCTATATAGAGGCAAGAAAACTCCTCATGCAGCTAATTGCCTCGTAAATGTGTAAAACACTTCGCTTTTGTGAGACAACGTGGCAAATATACGTATACATATACATACATGTACATATATGTACATAGATACATACGTATATACATGCATGTACATACGTGTACATATACACATATGGACACGTATGTATATATATATATGTATATATATATTGATTGAGATTGCGGAAAAACTGTGCAAACGTGATTTTAAGGTACTCACAGCGGATACGCATAAGTCGTGAGTTGCAGCATACTAAAGTGAATTATACCCACCGATCGAACCTATATAATCACTTGCACAGCATACAACTAGAAGCTTGCAGTACTTATCATCGTTATAGAGTCGTCTTAGCTTTCCCTAGAGGGCGAAGACTACAGCGTGGGAAATTCATGCTAAAAGTTAATCGAACCTTTCCCTGCCCGTTGACACGTCGTCATCCATTTCATTTTCCGCTAACCATGGCACTTCGATTCCACCACACTCAAAATTGCGACCTGCTGGATGGCCCCCAATTTCTTCTTCGACTGCATCAAAGATTATATCCCGATCGTGTTGTAGGTCGGAACTCTCCAGAAGGGTACCTTCACTCAAAGTATGTGACATTTGAGAATCAGTGATTTGTAGCTGGATGGAATCTGAAATAAATACCGGTAGTATTAGAGCCCAAGGCTCATTAGTCAGACTGTTTTTGTCAAGCAGTACCACTACTGTGGAAATATCGCATTTAGTCTCATTTTACCACTAAACACTACCGCCTTTCTTAGCGAACGAATATGTCACGTACTCAGAATTATTCATTCAAACATTCCAAGTATTAAGAAATTTCTTCAAGAATGGGTCAAGCGATATAATAGTCGTCAATTAGATCTAATTAAGAGTGAGGGGTAGTCAAATAAGTTCAAACTTGCTCTGGAAAACAGCAAGAGCTGAGGCAACAACTAGCAGCTTACAAGCTCTAATAAATATCTTATATATCGTATCTCAAGCGTACGAGCTATGGATTTATCCGAATCACACAAAGAACACAAAAATCTCGCCGCGGTTACAGCTTCTTAGCGTCAGCTTGATCTACTGTACTTATAGGTAACACTCAAAAGTACCTATGTAATTGACACAGTCTCGGATCCCATAATGGCCACGTCACAGTAACATCGTCACCCCATGCCGCTGTGGATGCTGTTACTTACTTGGGTTCTTACATCAGTAGCTACGACAGCAGAAGGATGAAAACTCAGTATAGTGTAGTCAGGTAGCTATAGAAATCAGATGATTTCGCAGAAATCGAGTGGCAAGTTTTAGTGCGATGGTTTCGCTCAACCAATGATTAATCGTATTCCTTGTTGATAAACTGAAAGTATGAAGTTTCTAGGAGAATTTCTCTACTCGGCTGATTTTTCGACGCGTGCCATCTTTTTCAGAGTCTATTGATAAAAGAATATTTTCCTCTGTTTAGCCGTCCCGAGGTGTCATTGTTATTGTATGATATTATACAATAACACCTCGGAACGGCTAAACAGAAGAAAATGTTCGTTTACTCAAACTATGCCGAGGTTAATAGATAGTCGGTCTTAGAATTCGACTGATAAAAGCCGATGTCCACAGTAATTTTTTCTCGATCTTTCAGGGGTCGATGAATTGAAAGCAGACTTGTGTGAGAGGAAAGAAACACTGACTTGACATACCCCATAGGCCACTACGAAACATTGTAAAGGTCAGGTATACATTCAATCACCTCAAACGAAGCTAGAAATTGAAGACGAATGCATGGCGCATCACTCATGGGTTGATCAACGCCGAGAGCTTTATACCTTATCCTTTTCAATCGTTTCTGAGAATTATATGCTCTTGTTAGCCATTAACTGACGGAGTACGTCAAATGACAGGATCCCTTAATTATGAATTCAAGTATACTGAATGAAAAAAGATCACAAAAACTAAGGGCATTTTATGCAATAATCATTTTAGAGTAGCGCCTTCGTCAGAGCCTAGACGCATATATCATACCATATCTGATTACTCGGTGATATAATCAATATTAACCGAGTGATCAGATATGGTATGACATTATATGTTTTCAGATCTGACGAAGGCTTTGTCGCCGGAACGTTAGCCATCAAAATTCGAGGGAAAAGAAGTACCAAGCTCGTGCGAATTTCAGATAAAGAAAAGGACACCATGTAAAAAGTTCTACATTTCTCTGGTCATGTCAGGTTTGTTGATAGTCGGACTTTTGAGCCATTTTAGAGCAATGCGGGCTCGCTTGCGGTCTGAAGTTCAAAGCTCTGTATATCATTTTACATCAATGAATACATGATCATAGCATCACAGTACCGCTTAAAAAGCTGTTACTCACTTGGCTACTTGGACAGGCCATCTTCAGTGATAATACGTGCCCCGTCAAAGGCAAACTGCGAGCGATTCCCTAACTGAATGGTTACGAACGTCTTAACTACTCCGCACTACTCAAGATTTCTTATGTTCTTACTGCTTTCTCGCAGTTTTATGCTGTTTTCAGACATACCTAAGAGAACAGACTGATAAGCAAAAATTCGACATCAGGCAGGAACTGAATCCACGTTCCACCCATACCAAGGGCGCACGCTGCCACGTACACCACCAAGGCACCGTTTACCCACTACTCCCTTCGATAGGTGCTTACGCGACTAAACCTGTTAAAGGTTGGGGCTGATGGCTATGACAGAGATATTGAAAAATGAATAGTGGCCATACGGTGCCTCGGTGGTGCAGTGGTAGCAAGCGTCCCCAGTATGGGTGCAACCCGGGTTCAACTCCCGTCTAAGTGGACTTTTTGCTCATCACTCAATTCTCTTAGATTCTCTCAATTCTCTTCTACAATCGAAAACAAGGTATAATTATGAGAAAAGTACCAGCTAAAGAGCAATCGAGTGCGCAGCACTCTGTGTTGGGTGAAGGTTTCACTTGACATGGAGTGTGAAAGCCTTCGTCTTCGATGACTCTCTATAAGAGAGTGTGAGGCTCCCGAGAGAACTGACTATGAAAAATCGAAAGACGACGGATTCTGCCCGGCTGACGAGTCTGTAAGGCCGAAACACGTGTATCGGGCTGTACAAGAGCCCTAACCAGACCACATGACAAGTTGGCTCAAATGATAATGAAAGGATCTATTAGGTATGTTTCGCACTATTAGAAAGGAGAAAAATGCCAAAGATTCGAATGGCGTGGTAAACAAGGGATTTCGTAACGGCATCGCTTCAACGGCTAGAGTTCTCGCTTATTGCGAAATCGATATCGTAGAGTCGATAAATAGAAACAAAACGATGAGAATATTCCCGCCATTCGACCAAGTGTTTGTTTGTTTCTAGAACTAAAGGATTTAGCATAAAGCACTCGGCGTTGATAAATCCCTGAGTGATGCGCAATGCATTCGTGTTCAACTTCTAACTTCGTTTGAGGTGATTGGATGCATATCTGGCCTTTACAATGACTCGCGGTGGCCTCCCGACGTACCGAACCAGTGTTGCTTCTCCTCCCAGACAAATCTGAGACCAGTCCCCGACCCGGAGACCAATTGACAGACCCCGGAGGGATGGATGGCTTGGTGATACATGAGCGCGAGATCGAACCATTGACTTCGAGTGCGACACAGAGCCTAAGCCTCTAACCACTGCGTCACATGCCCTCGATTTCGAAAAGTAAATACGAACAGAGATACATACCAGAAGTTTCCGCTGCTGTTCTTGATGTTGCTATGCCATTATCCATTAGCGTCCTTGGCAGAAACGAATAAGGCCGAAGTCGATCGAGTGTTTTTAAGTAACTGCAACGTTTCAAACGAAACCTCTAACACGCGAAGGCTTAAGAAGTTAAGATCGAGAGGGGAAAGAGAGGGACGAGACGGGAGGCAAGCCAGAAAGCCGAAGGAAAAGAACTCAGAAGACGTTTGTATCGAGGGGCAGAGTGATGGCTCAATGAAATCCGACCGATCGAGAAGACGACAGGATTCGAAATGGAGGCTGGGGGCCGACTTGCCGCCGCTTTGCGCGCAACTTACAGAACTACTTGAGGGCCACGCCCCTTGTGTCACAACAACCTGTGAGAGACGGCTGTACATGGAGGGAAAGTGGCTGCGGAAATCCTCTCCAACAATTGATTCTCTAACAATCGATAATCATGGAATGAATGGTCCGATGAGTACGAGCCACTACAACCAACACATCTCAATCAAGTGGGCATTCGAGAAAGAGAGACGCATGAGACATGACACGAGAGGGGACAGCGGCGGGGGCCGGGGCGGAAATGCAGTTCTTCGAATCTAAAGCTAATTTTTACAAAAGACTTGTAATTTCAAGATAAAGTAAGATGTAAAGACCTTAGTACTACGCTGGAATGAATAAAAGGATAAAGGATTAAGCTCTCGGCGCTGAGCAGTCCCTGAGGGATGCGCCATGCATTCGTCTTTGAACGCATATCTGGCCTTTACAATGACTCGCGGTCGCCTCCCGCTGTACCGAGTCAGTGCTGCTTATCCTCCCAGACAAGTCTGAGACCAGTCCTGGTACCAACTGACAGACCCCGGAGGGATGGATGCTTGGTGAGCCACGGGCGCGAGATTGAACCATTGACCTCGTGTGCGACGCAGATCATCTCGAACCACTGCGTCACATGCGCTCTAGACTGAATACAGTCAAACTTATGAAGAAATAAAGTTCTTTGGATATCAAAGCAAATGAAAACTTCTGCCGTTGATCATAGTGAGGGATCTTATGCAGTCGACATCATCTACGAGGATTGGAAAGAAAGCCCTGAGGGCACTTCAATGAGCATGAGATGATTCCCATGCATATCATGGGCCATTGTCAGCAGTCAAACCGAGTCTACGACAAGCTCAAGAGGAAATATCCGGCTTTGGTCAACCGGAAGCGCAGTTTGATGCAGCAAGACAGTAGTGCCACACCGCACACCCAAAAAGATCAAAGACAAGTCTGATGAATTGGACAGAGTCGAAGGTTTACCGCATCCCGCCTACAGTCCAGATTGCGCTCCATCCGACTTTGGCGTTTTGCCCACCAATGTCGATAAATTTTTCAAGGGTCGCCGATTTGAATGGTTCGACGAAGTTGAAGAAGCATGTAAGAGTTCTTTGATTTCAATATGCCTGGTAATCATTTTTTGAGCCACGCATGTCAGTGGTCTACTAAAGAGGGCTGACTTAAAGAGCCCGATACACGTGTTTCGATCTTGCGATCTCGTCAATCAGGCAGTTACTCTTTCTCGTCTTTTGCCAATCCTGTGTGGGTGCTCCAGTCCCCACACTAAGAGTTATTGACGACGAACGTTTTACACTCTATGTCCAGTGAAATTATCACCGAACACAGCGTTGTACGCTCGATTGTTCGTGGCTAGTATATTTAACATATCATACCTTTCGTTTCGAGTGTTTTCTTAAGACCACAGCTCAAATTTCAATATGCCTGCTAATTATTTTTTGAGCCACGCATGTCAGTGGTCTATCAAAGAGGGCTGACTTATACAATTATTTGATTCGAAGTCGAAGGATTGGCCGCATTCGACCAGACACGAAACTTGGCGAACCGATGGCAGAAAGTCGTCGAGAAAAAGATGGCCTTCATTTTGAAAACAACTATTATTGTTTTTATTTGGAATTCATGTATGCATTTTCGAATTTCTACAACTGACAAAACTTCCTTTCCAACGTAATAGCATCGTTCGAGGTGATTTAGCCTTTACAATGACTAGCGATAACAACGATGTATCAAACCAGTATAGCCAATATGTTAAACAGACCTGATAGCGTCTTGGGCGATCCCATGGATGGAAGGCTTGGTGACCGTGTTTGCGGGATCGTACCATACACCACCTGTGTGGTGTAACGCACTTTTCCTGCGTTGCCGACCAGATGCATGAAATTTCATGCACAGATCGTCGTGCAGCATGCCAGGCAACTGGCAGTGGTGTTGCGCAATTAAAGTAAGGAAATTCGATTAGATGGGGATTTTTAGATACGTGCATATATGGGCATGAATGTATACACACATATACATGTGCGTATATACGTATATTGAACCATCTTGAACCATCTTCGCTTTGCTGACGATATCGTTCTCATAACACCAAACATTAGCCAAGCAGAACGAATGTTGACTGATTTCGATAACGCCTGTGGAAAGATTGGTCTTCAACTGAATCTAAAGAAAACAATGTTCATGAGGAACGGATGGGTTTCTAATGCCCCATTCACGCTCAACGGAACGACAGTCTCCGAATGCTCCAGTTACAGTCTATCTAGGTCGTGAAATCAACATGATGAACGACCTAGCCCCAGAGTTGAGCAGGAGGAAACGAGCGGCTTGGGGAACGTTTAAGAGCATCTGAGATGTAGTGAAGAGGACAAAGAACATCCGACTCCGTGCCCACCTTTTCGACTCGACAATTATCCCTGCCCTAACGTATGCAGCAGAAACCTGGTCGCTACGTAAGCAGGATGAAAGATCACTTGCGTTATCGAACGCGCAGTCGAAAGGTCGATGCTAGGAGTATCTCGTATTTCGCAAATGAGACAAAGGATCCGAACTTCCGACCTACGTCAACGATCGAAAATCAGAGACGCCGTTCTATACGCCAGGATATCGAAAATAAGGTGGGCCGGACACGTGATGCGCTTCAACGACAACCGATGGACGAGAGCCGTTACCGACTGGATTCCTCGGGACGTCAAGCGCTCTAAAGGAAGACCACTGACCCGTTTGTCCGATTTCTTTACGAAAGCGATGGAAGAAAGATATGATGCTCAGCGATTCCCAGAGCGAGGAGGACCTACTGGGCTACTCTTGCACGCGATAGGGAAAAATGGAAAAGTTGCTGGTACCCGCTCGAATCACTCGACGATCAGCGGCCGACAGGTGATACAGGTGATATACGTATATAGGTTCATTTCAATTATAAGCGAACAAATGAGTATTCGACCTGTTTCGTTGTACAGAATTTTCATAGGAGTGTTAGTGATCACTAGAAAGCTTCAATTTTTAAATAGAGCGTAGATGGCCGGTTTTCCAAAACACTCTTTTACTACGATGTAAAATTCAAAATAATGCTATAATTTCACCTTGGCGCGCTTTCATTTTTTTCACGCGTATCATCAGCTGGAAGCACAATAAGCATATGAATGTGGAGAGGAAGTCTCGTAGTATCTGAGTAAATCGTTTTGTATGGAGTTTATTTCAAAACGAAGAAATAATTCCGATTGAAAACAAATCGCACCCAACACATCTGACCACATCGATCGATCGCCCCGCCCCACTTCCTTTGCCTGTGAGTTGGCCGGTAGACAAGCTCGCCGAATAAGTGAAGCTCAATCTTACTTTCCCGGCTACACTGCAGTGAATTAATCTTTCTGAGAAAACAAGCACAGCGTTGGAATCAGTGAAACCTACGCAATCGAATAATCACTAATAGTCCAAAGAAAAAGCTCTATCCTGCGAGGTGTGAAGCAGAGATCTTTTCTTCCTCTTTTTCCCTTTTCTTATGATTAAGAAGTTCACAACTACACAAATCGTAAGAGGTATTTGTATAGTGTAAGTGCAAAATATTTGCACTGTGATGCAACAGAGTTTCTAACGGTACATATTCTCATTGCTATTTATGATTGAATATGAACAATGACAGTGAATTTACCCTCTCATCCGTGAATAGTTTTTTTGAGGTCATACAAGATAATCGGATTACTAGTCGGTAGCTCTTGATGATTGGCACTTGACGATACTTCTTCTTGACGCTGTTCCATGTTATAACAATTGTTGCAACTTAGAAATGTTTACTACTAGTAACTACTATTCAAATTATTATTCTACGGGTAATAAGACGTACTTACGTTTGATTGTAAACTACTTATAATAGCTCAGTAGGGTCTTCGGTGCGCTTGACGCACAGAAATTGATTGGTTCCCTTTTTTTTGGTTAGTCTTAGATTGACGGTTTTACCACGAGCAGTGATTCTTCATAACGGACAATGAATACGGCGTGGCGAACAATCAAACATTTATAACGAACAGTGAGTTCGTCTAAATGAACAACCTACAAAACAAACATTACAATCACAATATTAACGTGCCTGATAATTACTTTTTGAGCCATGCATGTGGTCTGTTATAGGGCACTTGTACAGCCCAGTACGCGTGTTTCGGCCTTGGCAGTCTCGTCAGTTGAAAGTGCCCTTCGTTTTTCAGGCATCCTTCTCGGAGCGAACCCAATCCTCTACATGAGAAAGCGCAGGACGTATTATTTATACGTGCTTTTCAGTGAAAAATCAGTGAGTAGAAAGAATTGTACACTTGATTGCTTCTTGGGTGGTTTCGTCAAATATCATGTGAAATCTGAGCGTAGTTTAAGAAAACATCGAGATGAAGGTAGGAAATTTTTGACGATACCACAATCGAGTGTACAACACTGCCCAAGCAGTGATATTTCACTAGATGGCACGTGCCATAGTACGTCTGCGCCTTCTTTAAGTAAGGAGTTGTGTTCTTACGAGAGAGATTGGCTAAAGACGGAGAGCACTTTCAAGTGACGAGGCTACTAAGGCCGAAACACGTGTATTGGTCTGCATAAATGCTCATAACAGGCTACATGCATGACTTGAAAATAATTATCACGCGTATTGAAATTTGAGCATAGTTTCAAAAAAAAAAAACTCAGAACGAAACGTATGAAATACTGAAATAGTAATATATACATAATTATATCGTGATGTTATCCGACGATTACGTTATAGGAAAAAGATGACTTCTGAAGTGATGAACCTAGTGAAGTGATCTAAGAGTGGTAGAGTGTATGTTTTATCAAGTGATCTTTACATCAAGCCCTATACTGGATCACATTCTATGCCCTAAGATGATCGAGTTTCGACACAGCGTTTTTCTAGTAGGCTATTATGGCTTCGAATTGAGATGTCATGAGAATGAGTTCGACAGTTTACTTTTACGAATTTGCAATCGGTCATAGTGCAATGCAGATAGTTCGAAATATTTACCCTCATACGAGCAACCAGCAGCGTAGAAGTTGGTCGCACTGAATTCATTATTTAGTAAGCAGTAAACTGTAAAAAACGCACTAAACTACAATGTCAATTCGTTATTTTATTCTTTGGCTCACAAAACAAAAAAATGGCTTAAAATGAGCTTAACGGTCTAAAAAATGGCTCTGAAGAGCGCTATCAACGCATCGCCACGTACACAAAAATGTACACGTGGTCAATAATTAAGCGAAATTCAAAACCTTGAACGTTGGACCGGAACCGAATCCGCAATTTATCCTATCCAGGGACGCGTGCTCACCGAATGCACTACCAAAGCTCATGTTCTGCCTTACAATATGTCGACCTCTCAGCAATTAACCGTCAACTGTTCGCCTTCAAAAAGGGTAGAATGAGGATTCGATTCCCATCTAACGTTCAAAGCTCTGCATATCATTCAACATTATTCTCTATGTACACATGATCGTCTAATGTTCAGAAGAAAATGAAGTCAGGAAAGTGTTAACCAGTGAAGAGTGGGACCTGGGTGAGGTGAGAGAGATCATGAAAGATGACAGCTCCGTACAGGGACCTCAGTGAAAAGAGGCGCAAGCACCAATGTTCGAGTACTTTCAGAGAAACTCGACAAAGGGCACTATTTGTTTATACGGAAACAAATGAATATTCGACCTCATTTGCTGTACAAAAATGTTTCATAGGGATGTTAGTTGTCATTCAAAAGCTTAAATCTCTAGCTCCAGCCGCACGTGGGCCGTTATTTGGGAAAACTTTTCAATATAACGCTGTCGAATTCAAGATAAAATTATGTTTCACACGACCACTCGTTTTTTCCTATCTCACTTGTATTTCGCTAGACAAAAGTGATCGCTTAGAGTACTAGTACTCTTTCGATAGCACAAGCCCGAAGAACTCAAAATGTGTTTGCTTTTCGGAGAAGCTATTTTCATAGCACTGGAAAAGAAGGAAAAGATTTATGATCTAAATCTCGCTAAACAGAACTCTTTGTTTAGACAATTAGTAATCATTTCGTCATTCTTCCATTTCAAAATTCATCATTCGATAGCGATGATCATAGTGGCGGCTTGTTTACCAGCCAACCTACATACTTGTTATTCAGTCTTTATTGAAAAAACTCTTTTTAGAATACTGGCCCGGACACCACGAGATTTCCCTCTATAAATTCATATGTTTTTCGTGCTTCCAGCGAATTACAGGCGAGATAAAAAAGAAGGCGCGCGGCCAATGTAAAACATAATTTCATTTTGGATTTTACAGCGTTATAAGAGGGTGCTCTGGAAAGCTACCACACATAGCTCTAGCCAAAGATTCAAGCTTTCGAATACTTACCAACATTCCTATGAAAAAAATTTTGTACAGCAAATGAGGTCGAATATTTATTTGTTTCTTCGTAGCCGAAATGTACGACAAAGCATATCAACTTCTTGGAGCATGCAAAAAATTTAAAGTCGAGTAAGCTTGATAGATGGTGGACAACTCACGAATTGGCAACCCAACAGATTATAAGCACGCGAGCACATTAGTACAATCGGCGTTCGAAAGGTTGAAAGGCGGACTACACAATGTTACCTTATTTGAGCGATTTGGAAGCGACTTTGAGGAAACCCAAAACTACAGCAAAGTGGTTTCTTGGGGTTACGAGAGTATTTAGTCGAGCAGCATGCGAATCATTATGGGTTCTCCTATATATGTAGGGGTGTGAGGGTTGGGGAAGGAGGAGGGGGGAAGGCGAGCGGGTGGTATTCGGTTATGAGGTACAAATGAAAAATAAAAAACCTCATTCGTTCGACAGGAAATTTTGATGGGAGTGTTAGTGACACTTCGAATGTTGAGATTTCAGGCTACAGCCCCACCTCGTCGGTTTCAAAAAAGCCTTTTTTCACGCTGCTACAGGAGATTTTCTGCGTTGCAGACGCGCATATTTCTCGCTTGACGGAGCTATTTATTTGGACAGGTAACCATGCGATAGCGCAATGTTCCTGATTCCAAGCTGTGCTTATATTCTGGAAAAACCGCTTCTCTGCAACTCAGCAGGTGAAACAAGTTGATTTCGCATGTTGGAGGACTTTATAAGTGCCATGACATACCTCACGGAAGGCTTGATCTTCCAAGAGTATATGGTTTTCTGACTCTGAGGAGTACGAACCCGAGATATTAATCATCGTTGAGTAAAACTCATATGAGCAGCTGTATGACGGCTCAAAAGAAGTGCATCGAGATTTTTGGCTCTAGTAATATGTTGATGTTGCGAAAACTCGTTTCACTATAAGAATTTCTTTTGATTTTCTTCTCAATTAGCCAAAGATAGCTTTACTCTTTTTCCATGAAAATAAACTTGGATTCATCCAGTTCAGGTGCCTACAAAGAACACCAGCGAATAGGTTTGACACACTGACGACTCGAACACTTTTTCTACTCCTTCTGCAACCATGGATGTTCCGCCTTTTGCTAGCAAGGTCTCTTCAGTTTTCGCTAATATCGCTTGTAGACGCCTTCCTCATCTAGGTGTTTCCTTCACTGTCTACAAATAATAGCTGGATATGCGACACACTGAAAATGTTCCCATACAGCGATGTATATTGCATGTCACTTTAGTTAAGTAGGCATTTCTTATATTGATTTGCATAGTCACTCCTGGTGGCAACAGCATTAAAAACGCCAGCTAATTTCTAGCATGATCATATATGGCATAAGCCAGAAGTGCTAGTAACATCCAGTTAAAAAAGCTATCTTACTAGTCTCCTTAAAGTCATCGCTTTCAGCAGATGGATGTGACCGAGGAAAGTAAGCACAGCTCCTACGTTATATGTCACAACGCTTTGCAATCCTCTTCACTCATTACCACACCAGTAACGGATAAGAACAACTTCTCGCCCAATCTCTGAGCTTATGCAAGGATCTTCTTTATCAAAATTCCTCAAGCAAGTGTATTTCCCACTATTTATCGCTGCAGTCACTGACAAACATCAACTGTTAGATCGTTCAATCAATGCATCTGAAGCACTGATCCCATGAATTTCACGTAACCCTACATTACTATCTATGCCACTGCAATCGCCTTAACGACCACTGTAAATTCAGGAGTTTGGTTGAATGACAAGATATTTTTGCTCTGTCACTTTCTTCCACAACGATCTGCGTCATCGTCGTCGCGAAGGACACGAAAGACTTGTAGTGACACAGACAGTGTTCAAAGCAGAGCACATTTGCCAATAAACATAATACATGAGATATAGTACAGTATCTACATCAGTATTTTCACACCTAATATAAACTGATGTCTGTTGAAGACACTGAATCAGTGTAACTGACATTTGATTAGTGGATTCTAATAGCGAATAATAAACACCTCCAAAGTTCATTGATGAACTTCGATAACATTTTCTGGAGAATCTCGCTAATGAAGAAAGACGGTCGTGTGTAACCTTGTCGGAAAATCAACATCTTGTTGCTATAATTGAAAATTTTCGGCCATTTCACGCTGGATGCTCTCAATGAAAAACGGTTATTTTCTGTTATCCGGAAACAATATTTAGAAACGACCAATTTCACTGAACAGAAACTTTTCGCAAAAGCGTATGCAACCATTTGAAAGTTTAAATCTTACGAACTGCTCACATGGCTTGTTTTTTGAAAGGCCTTATTATAGCGCAGCAGCGATCAGAAAAACTA
>JAHQIW010005355.1:0-135424 GCA_019055375.1 Parelaphostrongylus tenuis
AAGATCAGGATGCGGCGCAGGCACAAAGCTGATGACGGCCGGTACACGGAGACGCGTGCGGAGCCAAATGAAGATAGACCAAGCATGGAACATGAGACGAGCCCGGCTATAATGTCATAAATTCTTACCCCTTATGTAGAGCAAATTTTCTGGCTGGTGCTGTGTGTTTCAATAACTTTCATTTTTTGATTTAGTGGGATTGTTATTCACAAGGTCACGAAGGTCTAGTGATACTTATGCTCACAGAAACTGCTTTTTATGTTTCTGAAACTACGGACTGTACTTAGTTTTTTATGGCTTAGCTATTGCCCGAAGTTGATAAATAGGATTTGGCCATCGTTTCGACGTCTTCGTCTTCCTCGAGTCGACGATCCGACCCCATTGTTCACAGTGGTTCGTCCAGTTACTGAAACTGGAGACAATCGTCTCGAATCATCGTCTCTGAAGAAGACGAAGATTTCGAAACTTTAGCCGAATAGATGTTATCTGTCAATCTCATATATTAGTTTGATCATAAGAGAAGTGTGATGGTTGATCTCATAGTATAGGAAAGTGTGTTTAAAGTATTGCTTGTACTATTAGAATCCGACGTCCGACGCATATTTTTCTGTGGTAATCATTCGTGCGTTTTGTAGGGTTTTTATCATGATTCATAGGGATTTCAGGATTAGTCTGCAGCGTAACTTTCAATGTTAACGACATTCTGATGCTGGGTTTATGTTGGTGACTTTATTAATGTCACCTGGAGGATAATGATTCTACGACTGGATCCATGTGGCTTAATATGTGTCCTTATGATATACGGGTCAGTCGTCTATGCGGATTATGTGGTCACTATATGGATGGTTATGCCGGATATATCGGAAATTCGTGGGTTTTTTCCTCCTTCATTATTTTCTCATCGTGTTAACACTTTTTAATTTTAGAGTGATTTACATTTATTCATATATCTTGTTTACTCTATTGAAGCACTGTCCTCTATCTTTATACTAAGGTTATGCTGTTTTCTCAGTACACACTGATTCATATATTATTCAAATATGTCACCTTCAAGTGCTTTGAATTGATTAAGTCCTTCATTAGTTAATAAAAATTCACGAAGTGCACTGAAACTCATTTATAACGACCGAGCATAATAGGAAACTCATGTAGCCGAAGTCATGCGCGTCGAGGCACTACACTTGCGAAAGATAAATACTTGTCAAATATTTTTAAGTGACTAGATTAGGAAATTTCTCGTGATTACTCGTACGAATATATATATATATATATAGTATACTCATATGTAAGTACATATGTATTGGAATATCCTTACACTTCTCTGATCGTCTTCAGTGTTTTTTCACTGTGTGGATCTCAGTACTTCTAGAATCCAGTTTATTTCTTCGTCTTCTTGGTCATCGTAAGAATACTAATTGAAGCCATGTTTCTTGCAATTTCAAGCATAGCCAGACTGTAGCGCTTTGCAGGGCGCTCGTTGTTGACTGTGGAGAGTGTTGAGGAGAAAGGCGGTTTGAGCCCGCGCGCTGCGACCAGCATCACAGCCACTCGCCCACGGCGCCCCCATTAGTATAACTATACACACATATATACATGTGTGCACGTATATATATACGTATATATGTGTATATGTATGCACATATATATGGCATATATATACACATATACGTAAATAGTTGCACAGGCGATATCTAAGCTGTCTTCCCATGAACACCTTTTGCTAACAAATGCTTCTTTAAGATGAATGTTTTGGTTACAGCAAAATCGAATATGTCTCCAATTTCCAATTTAGGCTCATAGAGATGATCGAATGCGTATTTGGCTTACATACAATTCTTAAAGGTGATGTAGTGAAGCTTTAACTCGTTGCCCTTCCGTCGTTTGAGTTTCATAGTTTGATGTCAAGTTGTCGATCGTGGAAGGTTTAAGGCTTGATCAACCCGCCCTGGCGTTGGGTCAAGCCATCAACATGGTATTGGTGGCAGGTCTAACTGGGGTGCTGTGTCCACAGTACATTATATCTGAAAGTTCTATCGACTATGTATCATAAAACAAGGAGATAATGACAGATTTCGGATATCGGTATTGATCCAGGAGCCAAATGCAGTGTGAAAATATAGATCTTCTCGCCATTTTCGATTGTTACATCCATTAGATACCGTTTATTATATATTTCTTATAGAGCAGAAGTGTCTCTCTAAACAACTGAATGTGTTCTTCTTTTTGCGAAGATCACTTAATTGAAGCGTTTCAAATCCTAAAACGTTTTGCTGTACCCGAGAATGCTGATTGATATGCATCATCTTAGGCTTCCCACCGGAGTCGAACGCGCGTCTCAATCCTTTCCTAGGGGCAAGTTAATCACTGCACTAGCGGGTCCCCGTGTTTTTCTATCACGCTTTCTGCAACAATCAATAATCTGAGATTGCAGAAAGAGTGACAGCATAATAGGAAACCAAAAGAGCAATGGTTAGCTAGCCCCTTCAGATAGGTGAAACACGGGTTCAACTCCTGCCTAAGGTCTGAAGTTTTGCATATCACTCAAAATTCATGTGGCTATAATTATAATATCATAGCACGTTGCAGGAAGCAGTACAGTTGATAATCTGTGTGTTGTTGTTCGTTGGAATGCGTTTTTTTTCAATTTAGCTTACCACTTTGCGGACCATGATGATCATTCGTGATCTTCGAATTTTTAGACACCTTTTTCGCTAAATAGAGTTCTCTATTCAGAATTGAAGTGATCATTCGAAAGTTCAAATCTCAAGAATTTCGACACTTAGCTTGTTTTTTAAAAAGGCGTTTTTGGTACGATGTACTAGCAGAATCAAAATAATGTTTCATACTCGATTTTCCTTATTTGCTCTGCCAAATTCTGCGGATCGTTTTTCATTGAACTACAACCAAGCTCATTCGATGGCATAAATCTCGGATAATTTTGAAGTTCAAACTGCTTTTTGAAAAGGTTGCCATAGCACTCTGTGAGAGCGAAACACAAGTCACCTTTCACATTCGTTTTTTCTTGTACATAGAGTTATATATGCACAAAAAGTATGGGAACTTGTAGAGAAAATTTCAATCTGTCGGAGTGGTACCAAGAACCTAGAGTATCCCGCGAAACAAAGAAAAAATATTTGTTGAGGAACGGAAATCGCGTGCTGCCGGTGATATCGATTACGCTGCCGTCCACAAAAGGTTATATGCATGTACTTTTCAGAGACAAGTGCATTGAACACAATCTTATTGAAAGTGGAGAATCTGCAATCAAAATTTCTAGTTTCTTCTCGATGTTTCAATAAGGTATTTCAGCGTTTGGGGTGCTTTTCATATTACTTTATTCAACGCTCTCATATTCATGACACTGTTTTCTCATGGTCGCACGATGTTTACTGATCCAGGAGTTAGTGCCTATTTTGAAAAATAAGTATGTTTTTATCTAAACAATATCCTCTAAATGTTTGTTTGAAGATGTGCACTTTGACACGTCATTTATATATATATATATATATATATTATATATATATATTATATATATATATATATATTATATATATATGTATATATATGTATATATATATATGTATGAATTCTCTAGCTAATGCAACTTTTCGATTTACAGAGTTTTTCACGACAGATCGACCCAGTTGGGTTTGATGTCTTCTTCATCCGAAGACGATTGTCCAAGTGATCGAGAAGCAATGATGCTACATTCCGTGGATGGTGCTTCGGTAATGTTCGAGCTATCAATCCTTCTATAGTTACGTTGTTGTGTTATGCAATCATTGTAATCATTGCCTTACAAATGTTAAGGTCATTTTCGCATCTAGGCTGATTGGACGATGTGTACTCGATGCGAGTCATTTTCGACCTCCTCGTGCGCATCACTGTCGTGTTTGTCGCCGATGTATTCGCAAAATGGACCATCATTGTAACTTTTGTGTATTTCACTTTCCAGTTTTCCAGTATCCCAAATTTTAAAGGAATAACCTCACTGCGGGCGTCTTGTTTTTCTATAGTATCGATGTAAAGGGGTTTCCGTCAAAGTTGATAGGAGCAGTTTTCATTATTGGATAAGTTGTACGCCGGGAGCGAATCTCACAGTGAAGATTGGTGCGAAAATCAGTGCTATATTACATTGATGCTGACGAAATGAGCTATGAAACGTGCTTTATGAGCAATCCTGTCTTCAAAGTCGCACGCTACGTAACTGATAGTGTCAGTTTCTGACAGCCTCTCGAGCCAAAACTGAAAAGAAGCCTAGAGAAAGTGGATCATTATGATGCGGTAGGGTAGATCAGGAACATAAAAAGCAGTAGTGGGTAAGGAATTTAATGTATTTGTACTAGGTAGTGTTTAGTTTATTATACATTTCAGGTCCGTGGGTGAATAACTGTGTGGGAGAATTTAACCAAAAGTTTTTTCTTCAATTTTTGTTCTACGTCGGATTGTCTAGTATGTACTCGATATTGTGAGTAACTTTGAAATGCTCATTATGTTCCCATAAAATGACTGTTGAAAGGAAATTATGTTTCGTGTATTCATGTAGAAAATATAGGGTACAGAGTATAGAATACCTGGTAGATATAATAATATATATCTTTCTGAGTAATGGTCCTCTCCTGGATCTACGATGATGAGTTTGCCTCCACAGGTCTCAAGGGACCATCCGGAGAGAACGCCCATCATGCAAAAGTGTATGTTTCCTTTTCACATCCTTACTACTATCACCGTGATATACACATATATATTACATTTATATATATATTATATATATATATATATATATATATTGGTGATTACTCCATTACAGATTGCATTCTATCTTTCTATCTATGGAGAGTGCACTTTTTGGAATGTTCGTCTTGGCAGTGTCATGCGACCAGGTTCTGTTTCTGATTTTGATATTTTCTCATCGTTTCATTGAAAGGTCTCATTACAATTAAAAGTTGGGTACTTTGTCTTAGGTTCTATCAGTTGTCAAGAATGATTTCAGCTAGGAGCGATTTTTTCTGAAGAAACAGCAGTGGAAGCGGCTCAGAGACGATCGAAGCAGCTGTATAAAAGAGGAAGTCATAAAGGAAGATTTATGCTTCTTAAGGAGGTTTGCGGAGGAGGTGAGGAGACTGAAATCGTAAAAGAGAGGCTGAAGATTTTGTCAAGAATTAGTGGGAGCTTGAATAATGGAATAATATCTCGCTAGATTTGTTTTTACACTTGATGGTCCGCCTTTTCACCCATTGTCTTTTTCGAAAATCGGAATATTTCAGGCTCATTATATTCCTGGTTCCTTCCTTGTTCATCTCCACCAGTTAACCGTGATCATTGTGTAAATCGTAGAGCGTTAAATCATATCGATATATAAACAAACTGCATAGCAGCCTGATATCGTATTTGTTTGTAGATGAGCGTCATCGCGTCGAATATCTCGAATGATATTTTCTTTTGCAGCCTTGTCAATGTAGTCTCTCTCTCTCTTTACCTTACGTAATATTATTTTATATATATATATATATATATATATATATATAATATATTATATATATATATATATTATATATATATATAATATATAATATTAATAGCTATGTGCATCATGGCCTCAGAGGTTCACAAATCCGGGTAAAATCTGACCAAAATGGTTCTGTTATATCGTTGATAGGTTTTTCTTAGCGTGCTTTTTGAATGCTCACTTGCAATCCATCGTTTCCTTTTGCAAAACCAACTATCGTTCTTTTATCTACTCGTTAGGTACGTTGTTGGCTCTTTTATTCATCTGTCCACATGTAAATATGATTGTGTCTTGTTTATTTTGTGGTAATATTCTTGCTTGTATCTTTGATGGAATGATTAGCGATATTTGGTGCTAGCCTGGTTGAAATTCAACATTATGACGAACACTTCGCTTTCAGTTGTGTGATAATATATCTCGTATAAAGGATGTTCATATATAACAACCGAGGATTATACACCATGTGGATATGGGGACATGGCGAACGGACTTCGCTGTGTCTTGAGCATTTTTTTTACTTCTCAACTATCAATTTACTTACACGAAGACTTTTGCTGTTTGTTTTTTCTTGCACTCATTCGAGATAAAGGATAAAGCTTTTGGCGTTGGTCAATCCGTGGGGAGTGCGCCATGCATTCGTCTTCAATTTTCAACTTCGTTTGAGTTTGAATGCAAATCTGGCCTTTACAATGACTCGCGGTGGCCTCCCACTGTATCGAGTTAGTGATGCTCATCCTCCCAGACAAGTCTGGGATTAGTCCTGGTACAAATTAACCGGCCCCACAGCTTGATGGGTTCGTGAGTCTTGAGCTCAAGATCGAACCATCGACCTCATGTGCGACGCAGAGCACCTTTAAACACTGCGCCATATGCGCTCTCATATATATATATTATATATATATATATATATATATGTATATATATATATATATATATATATATGCATATCTACATATGCACTTATGTATGTATGATATATATATATATGTATGTATATTATATATATAATATATATATATATATATTCATTCTTTCTGCTATTCACTTTCACTGTAGTGTTCTGCGCAAAGTCCAGAAAGTTCCGTTTTAGCCACCACCTCCCGCACCGACCAACTGTTCGTCACTTCTATTACGACTGAGATCGAAGTTAAAGTTGTAAGCTGGCATGAAGACTATGGTGTTCAGTTTTTTGACCACTAAGATTGTCTCAAAATCATGAACCAGGAGTTCTTTATAAGCAAGCAAATTGAGAGACCACTGGAAAGAGTATGAAATGGAAGCCGCGTAAGGGGCGTTTTATAATGCATGAATTTTGACGAATATCCTTCAATGAGAAAACAACTCTCACCTCTCCTACTACAATTATGGAAAATGTGCTCAGTCCATTGAGATAAAGAGCATTCGAATCTGTTGATTTCAACTTTACTTGATGTATGCGTAAAAGAAGTTACGCCATTTATCTCATCTCATGTTGGCCACTATCGATTTAATTCAATACTTTTCAAATCTGCAAATGTACAACAAGCTACAAGAGTTCATGTTCTGCTACGACAAAAATTGAGTTTCCAAGTTTTAAACTATATTTTGCTTTAGAATGAAGATAGCATATTCGAAAAGGTGGTAGAACAAGTTATCTATTACCAGTATTTCAGGTCCTCAAATACAGAAGTGGGCAAGACGGAGGGAGATTGTGGTGAAGTGATCAGTGACACAAAACGTGAGGAAGCGAGGTGCTGGTTCGACCAGCACTCTCGTGCAGTGAGCGCTCTACGCAATGCCCCAGCTCGGGTTCCTTTGAGATTGCAACATTTGCCCGATCAGGGCTTACTGTCGTTCACAAAAGAGACGAAAGTCTCAAGTAGCCATCGAAAGAGCGCGTAAGATATTCGAAGACAGTTGTGCAAGATTCATACGAGAAACGAATCGAGTCCTAGAAATGCTAGGATCAGTACAACAAAATGTCACAACTGATCTATCAGAAAAAAATTCTTACAATTATACGAGTTACCGAAAATTTGCGACTTTTTCTCTTTAGGAAGCGGTGGCTTTTATATCGTTATTGTGAGTCATGGATACCAGATGGAGTGACTAATATGAAAGATACTGGAATGTGCTTAAAAATACTTCCATTCTGGCAGCTATATGCCTGGATGGTGAATTGTCGTGGAACATAGTGCAGGACAATGAGCCTGTGCGCTTGTTCGGAAGAGGGAGGAGGCTTTCTGCTGAGTACCTCCAACTGTCCTTCCACTTATAAGGATAGACTTTGTCTGTGATTTATTGAAGAATTGATTGATTGGTTGTGTTGGATTGCCACTGGACGGTTTGTTGTGGGTTTAAACAAGATTGATGATTGGGTATTCGAATGAATATAGAACAGTAAGATGAACGATGGATTAATCGGTGTGTAGACAACACGATAAACGATGGAATTACTCCGTACAGACAACAATGTTTAATGAGTGTGTTTTTCTTTGAAATCGACGGCTGAGATTTTGGCATTTTCGCCTTCCCCACGGCCGTTTGATTACTATCGTGGATCATAAAGCGTCGTGGCATGCAACATGCATTACAATCGATGAGGCAAACCGTCTTCCTAATTTTGTGACTTCGAATACCCTCGAAGTCTTTCAGTTAGTGTAAATTTATCATTCGTTGTCATAAAGCAGTCAGGATAACTGTGGCCTAATTGTACTGTTGTGTAGGCGTCGCGAAAACTTAGATCATGCGGAAATTATATAGCGGGCTTGAACCACCGCTAATGGGCTATCAGATCTATTGTAATCTCGCTTGAAGTGCTTCATATCCTCGAGAGATTTCTCATTTTATTTTATAGTTTTCTCAGGAAGGTTGGTTGCTACGCGTGTTCTCGCTAAATGTAACGTTGACAGCACTTCTTTCAAGTTCAAAGGTAGAATAGTCTCGTAATCTCCTTAAATTTCATTTTGTTCCTAAGCTCAGTAAGAAAATAAATGCAGCAGCCATTCGAAAAGATGGCAATGGACGAACTGCATCGGTAATTTAGAGGAAGCAAGTATAGCTTTAAATACGAAGGAATTTCGGAAATTTCACATAAAAAAAACGCAATTTATTTGACACCATGAGTGCTAAAGGTTTAAATTGTATAAAATTTTCTTACAGGGGATATATCAGCATTTTTCAATATTTCATCATCATCTAAAAGATTTTTTTGAAAGAAAGGTTTTCTGTTGTTAACTAAATGACATCATTGAGAAAATCGAAAGAACCAACTGAATTTTCTTGCTTCCTTTAGTACTTAATTTCCTATGGCCGGTTATCTACATGCTATTTCTCGCGGTTGGAAAGTAGCATTCGAGATAATTGTTTCAGTAAGTAGTGGATGGGAGAAGAAATAGAAATACCTCTATTCATTAAATTCTTTATGACTAGTTATTTTGCGCAAAGAGCTCTCATGTTTTACCTCATTTCACTCTGTAACCTAAACAGCATAGACCTCGTGATCTGTAAATTCTATCTTCTACGCTTAGCAATTGATGAAATACTGTCCATTGGACTCGGATGAATTTATCTTGAGTTGAGTCGCTTTTCATCATCACACTGAGCGCACTGATCCTTCAATTCACTTCCTGCACACTCTGACGGGGAGTACGATGGGTTCTCTACTTCACATTGTCTTCCATGTCTCCAGATCCTTCAGTGTTACATAAAATGTGAGTTGTCCATTTAATTCTCCCTCTATGACAATATTCAAGCTTGAAATCATCCTGGCAGTATCTGGTAATGTGGATATTTTCAATATATTTCAATAAGCCTATTAGATATCCAACACTTTGACTGATTCACTTAATGGAAAAATTACTCACCGTCGAAATATCACCCTTGTTGATCATGTGATGATAGCGATATGTTTGAATGGAAAGCGAGTTGTTCTAAATTAGTAAGTGATCTTATCAAAGGTGTGCTCACGATCAACAATCAAGGGAAATTAGGCATTTGGCGTCATGTCATGAGGTTCTGTACGGACGAGAAGTGTTTCAAAAAGAGAAAAATGTGAACGTCCCCAGTCGTATCTGATGCCGGCGCTTCAAAAAAGAGAAAATGTGAACGCTCCCCAGTCGTAATCTGATGCCGGTCGCCATTGATATTCTCTTGAATTATTTGCTTGATCTCCACCAATTTTTGAGAGTACTGCATGAGCAGTTGCATACGTTTGAATTCAATGTGAAATAATGACGCAAGATAGATTGTGAGCTGCGTCACAGATCTATAAAGCTCATCAAAAAGCAATTCTGTTGCTTAGCAGCGTCCCATGATTTTTATCGAAAGACACGCTTAAATAATTTGAATTGGTAGCTTTGTATTGTCAATGACAATGAATCACTACATTTTAGATGACGGCTTTGAATGGCCCAGAAAGACCGAATTTTCTTTGCGAAACTCACGAAATCAGGGAATTCCAGTGCAGCAGACTCAATCTCGTCCTGCAGAGATGTGGTAGTATATTCACGACCGACAAACGTTATCATGGCGCCCAATGCTTCATGTCCCGATTATTATGGTGTGCTTGGTGTGACACCAGAAGCATCTGCACAGACAATTCGAGATGCGTACAAGACACGAGTCAGGTTATGGCATCCTGACAGAAATGATGGTTCCGACGAAAGCAACCAACGTTTTCTGGAACTTCAGCGAGCTTATGCAGTGCTCTCGGACACTCGCAGGCGATCAGTCTATGATCGATACGGTGCACTGGTATTGAATACGGTTGAAGAGGATGCCGAAGGTCAGCAGCAATGTATGTCCGATGTATCGTACTCCTCTAAGTTCATGCTGCTGCTGGTATGCATTGGTATTCTAACGTGCTGCTTTTCATGCTACTGCTGCTTTGGATGCTGCTCATCATGTCGTCGTTTTCCGAAAAACGAAAAGATGAAAAAAATTGTGGAGAAGCGGGTAACGGAAAGGGAACGATCTGCTAAACCACGCAAAGGCTCCTCTGTGGTGAGTGAATGATTTCACCGAACTCAAATGTGCCACTTATCTTGCGGTAATTGAGTGAATGGGTGCAAGTTTCTGATACGGTACGATCTTCAGACGGTTTGTAGCTTCTTCTAAGCACTTTGACAAAGTGAAAAAAAACTGGAGGGTGCAGAATTTTACCACTCTTGTCCAGGATTTTTCTACGTCCATATACTGTAAGATTAATCACAGGTCATGTTGTTGAACGTTTGGCTTGAGTATCATTTCAAATACAGCGAGTTTAAGAGTTGTTTGAGAGAAGATATCTGCTATTCTTTAAAGGTCAGTCATGAAACTGATGCGGGAGATTTCTTTTGCTGACGAACTAATGCTGGCTACCTCTAACAGATTTAATGGGGAAAGTAGAATCCCCAAGTTCATTAGACCTGTGAGGCATCGCGCATAAATGAAGCAAAAAATTTCTCAAATCGTCAACTACTCTCACGATAATGGGTTCGTCACTGACGGTAAGTGCACTGGAAAAGGATGTTTACCTAGTGTTACTGCTTTGTTTATAGAAAGTTAGTATGCTCAACGAGATCAACTACTCAAGAGGTAGTGAGGAAAAATAATGGTAGGCGTTTCGCATGAAAGATGTATCAAAAAGTGTTTAGAATGGAGAATGAGCCAAGCATTCTGCTCTTGCTGTCTTTTTCAAACCGATGGTGCTTTTTACAAATTCGTGAGATGCATCAGTGATTGGAATTTTCTGAGGCGCTGATTCAAGCATTATTTGAAGTTGAACGGATGTTGCGTTCAATATTTTATTGAAGTCGTTCAACAGAACACACAAGAAACTGGATTTTACAGATTTAATGCGATACGTAGAATGCGTTGTGATGATCATAAAACGCTATGAAATACGAGAAATCGGAGTAGGTAATTAGTCACACTTGTACTTCTCAAAACTGGAAAACGTTTGATTTCCTGATGTTGACTTGATTCAATGGATCTTTAAGGAAGTGATACACAGTGCGTACTGTTAGACTCTTCACATCATATAGGGGATTCGAGGACTTTAGAGACGGCATCCACAAAATCTTATATAGGCATGTACTATGCTACTCAAATACGAGCTAGGCGGACTATATATGGTTCCACTATTGAAAACATGAACCTTCTAAATGCTTTTAATATAAATTCCTCAAATGCTAACGAGCTATAGCATCGGTTCCCAGTTATCACTTCCTTTCGTAGCTCCGCAGTAGATTTTTCCAAAGGCAACTACCAGTCACTTCCGTTATTTTTTGTAGAATACATATTGACGGTAACTATATTGTATTACAATGCACCTCGATAAATAAAGCTGCAAGTTAGGTGGAATACTAATAAAAGAGAGCTTTGTCGGTACTGGCTGACAATAATCTACTCAACTAAAGATTCTCATAACCCTAACAGAAAATTCATTACCAAGATATGAAGAGCAAAAGAAGCAGCCTATTTTTAAATATTCACCGTTTTGTTCTTTGTTGGTCTTTCACTTATTTATATGCTTGGCTTCGGTTGAAAAATCATCCTGACGTATAGAGCGAGCTTGCAATGAGATTTTCCTCGTGCCGTTTTTTTTAAATTCTGGTAATTCATCCAAAGAGTTCCAAAAATTTTAACCGTTGACAATTTAAAATTTTGTTTGCGATTGGTGGCCTTTACTTCAAATCTTTTCCATTTTGTCACCGTGCCTTAATTAAGTTTAGTGAAGAGAAAACCGAAAATAATGCAGCAATTGATAATGTGTGATAAGACACTGTTGACCTATACCATACAAGTATTGGGCTGTGCCATAATTTCTTTCGAACGATTGATTTATTTGTTCTGTTTAAGACCGTGTTGTTGCCAAAAGGCTGTCGCATGTTGGAAAGTGTTTCAGTAGCACTTGGATACGGCCATAGCACCATCGCTCGCCATTTTAATGAAGTGGTTATAACTTGATAAGAATAATACATGTTTTAAGCTGATAGGTCTAATGGTGCACAGGCGCCTGTTTCGTCCTATTGGGATTCAATAGTTTTCACCCTCCCCCGGTTCAGCCAAACCCCTGAGGTCAAATAATCCTCTAAAGGAATTGAAGTCGGGTAAAAATCGCCCCAAGGCGGGTGATGTACTTGCCTGACATTGTGGTGACCAGCAGTTGAGGCAGCTGTTTGCAATTAACTAAACCTCTTTTATCGACCGCTTGTTAAAGATTCGCTCAAAATGATATAATCTGATAAGAATATTAAATGCTTTGAGCTGATAGGTCTAGTGGTATACAGGCGCCTGTTTCGCCCCACAATGTCAGTTAAGTACATCACCTGACTTGAGGCGATTTTTTACTCGGCGTCAATTCCTTTAGAGGATTATATGACCTCAGGGGGTTGGCTGAACCGAGAGAGGGCAGTACTGATGTGGTGGAGGTTCAGTGGTTTTGTTGTTGTGATCTGCTGCCAACTTGTGTCTCGCAACGGACAGGAGAGCAAAGTTCAAATCCTTTATATGGATTATACCAAACAATGGCGTCGTACCAAACAATGTGGTAGAACCAAACAATGAAGTGGTACCACCAAACCTATAATATACATACATTACTGTAATAGTAACATAAGAACAATATATATACGATTGCGTCATATCGTTATGTGAACATATGTCTGTGAATGTGATGCTTCGTCTTGTGACGATAATATGAGTAAGTGAACGTAATTGATGAGATGTATCGTCGTGTGACGATACCATGAATGTTGTCATCAACGGAACATGACTAGGCGGCTGAGCCCGTTTGGGATTGTTATGTTCGCCCCCAAGTAGAAGCACCGGCGGCGGGATCCAACGGGTGAGTATATAATGTTAGAAGTGGGGTCAGTACTGATTACATATGGGCAGAATCCCTTAACCGCGGTGGTGGGCCGACCATAGCCTAAGTGAGTTTGCTCCGCCACGTTAGTGATATGTTCCCTCACAATTCTATTGAGTTCATCTAACAGTTGTATGAACTCAACCTTATGATAGCAATTAGTTATACGATAACGAGATTATGTGGAGAGAACGATAATGAGTCGATATTGTACCGAGGTGAAGTGGTCCGAGTGAGGTCAGACGACCGTTCGGATGACGCCCGGCGATCGAACTACCTGTTGAGGTTGGTGGCAGCTGGGTGCCGCCCTCGCCACTTGGACCATTTTCTGTCTAAGGTCGTCGAACCTCTGCGGTACCACTTGCTCTCGTGGACCACCTGCGTTGCCTAAATTATCATGCAATTCCCGAAAAGATAGCAAAGCTCAGTCGGGAGGTTTGCTATAACTGATGAGTTCCAATAGGACAGGAAAAACAGGCGCCTGTAAACCACTAGCCCTGACAGCTCAAAACATGTTTTTACAATGTCAGATTATATCATCTTGAGTAAGTCTATAAAAAGCGGCCGATAGAAGAGGTTTAATTTATAATAACAGCTTCGTACTCGACTGCCGGTCACCACAAAGTCAGGTAAGCCTATCACCTGACTCGGGGTGATTTTTTACTCGGCGTCAATTCCTTTAGAGCATTATTTGACCTCGGGGGATTGGCTGAAGCGAAGGAGGGTGGTACTGATGAGTCCCAATAGGATGAAACAGCGTCACCAAAGAAAATCTCATCGCCAGTAAATTGCGAAAACATTATATAAAAGACTATAAGTATTTTTGATTAAAGCGTGTCAAAAAATACTAAACTGAATTGTTCGTCAAAAGTGATACTGGACATTGGAATACGATGCCACTTCGTTGACAATTCGAAAAATCTTTTTATTATTGGTGGTTCCAAAAGTTGATGCTTCTGTAGAGTTGTTGTGGAGACCCCAGTAAGACCATAAGGCTATAGTCTAGTAAAAAGGCGCCTTTCCGGAATGCTAAGCACGAGTACATTCCACACGGTGCGATTGAATTTCGCACAATTCCTGATATAAATTATAATTTCTTAAGAAAATTGGGCGTCTGCTCCACTAAAAATACGTTTTTATTGGTCCTGCCAATAACAGTCTAGTTTTTCATAAAAATAAATTTTCCTCTGAAAATTCCAGTATATTATACCAAGAAATGCGCTGTGAAATCCATAAAATGTACTGCGAATGCAAAACGTTATCTTTTATTAGCTACTGAAACGTGGTATATATCGTTCCACAATAAAGCCTACTTTCGAAATCAGCATCTCTAAAACTGGACGGCTGCAAAATCATAGGCTAAAAAAGGAACCAACTGTAAACAAATGTCTTATAACAGTTGCAAATATGCTTTTGGACGGATGTGATTTTTTCGCTCAAACATTGGCGAATTTTCAATAGAGGCGTTTTTTGTACTAGAAAGACCTTTATAGTACTCACATTTGTGAGCTTACATCACCATCTAGTGACAGTGTCTTCTTAAGACTGAATTCACCAGATAACTTCTCACATTTCCATTACTACGTGCGCCTAAAGGATCTTGGCGCACTGCGCGCTACGTTGCGGCCATCGATACAAATACAGATCATATGGAACCGAAGGAGTTGAATAAATGGCAAATGAATTATACAAGTGCTGAAATCCGAAGGAAATTATGGGACATCCCAGTACTATCCTCTGGAGGTCCTTATTAATACAAATGCGTTATAAACGGAAGCTTTTACTTGTCACATATGTCATACATGGATCAAAAGCATATGACTTTGTAGAGGAAATTGTGGAGTGATAAAGTAATGCCAGAAACCTAGAGTTTTCTACAAAACCTGGAGAGAACCCTGATATTAATAGCGAATCGCCCGTCGATTTGCGATTTGCTCTGAGCGAAGCGATTTCAACTGCCGTCACGAACGTGTTAACAGTTTGGAAGAGGGCAAAATCGCAGAAGTTATCCAACGGTTCCGAAAAAGATCTACCAACCTCACGGCAGATTTTGAGAAAGAAAGTTGTGCTTTGTGGAACATTTTGTTTGTGTCAGGATATGACATGTTTTGAACCAATAGGCCTATCGGCTCAAACCATGTCATATCCTTGTCATATTAAATCGTTTTGAGCGGGTCTGTGAAAGAGCGGTCGACAGCAGAGGTATTTTGTTTGTCTTAACTTTTCCCTATAGATTCCTCAGCTTACCTGGATACATAAAGCAAAGTTGCATACCCGAAAAAACCTGTTAGAGGTTGGTGGCTGATTGCTAACCTAGAGATGTTGAAGAATGAATGGTGACGCAAATGTACCTCGGTGGTGCAGTGGTAGCACGCGTCGCCGATATGGATGAAACGCAGGTCCAACTCCCGTTTAAGGTTTTGTTTTTGCTTACCACTCATTACTCTTAGGTCTAATGGAAACATAGTATCACTGCGAAAAATGCAGTCAAAACATCAGAAATTATTAGTATTATCTGTAGATTGTCTTTATACGGATACCGAGAGGTCTACCCATTTCTCCAATGTATTGGCTTCTGCAGGGTTGTAGGAAGTCAGGTATATCGTATTTGAACTCATGTAATCACTCTCTCTACCATTATGGTAAATCATGCATTTTCTTGATGTACATTGACGAAACAAAAAAAAGACCTTTTTGATGTAAAACAATTTGAGTTTGGATGTCACTTTTGCATATTCTGGCGCTCGTCACTGATTCTTTCACCGAAGTGAACGCATATTTATCATCTATCAGTCAGCTCAGTGCTAGATGACATTGAACAAAAGCGAGGTCCCGGGGAGATTTGAACTCCCGTCGCAGGATTCAGAGTCCTGAGTGCTAACCGCTACACCACGGGACCGACGCGGGCAGACCGCGAAAATAACAAACTTGTTGAAATCAACACCGCATGAAGCACTAAAACTTGGCATGATTTAGAGTTTCCTTGATAAGCATACACAAGGTTATTAACAGTAAGATTTAGCTTTAGAACATAGCACAGTATTGGCTAACGTTTCGGCCGTTTCGCCTTCTTCAATGCCTTACGTTATATTTACTGCAGACCACACACTGCTCTAATTCACTCAAGGAAACACTCCGGTCGCAGCAGAAAAACTTGATAAACAAGTTTTTTGAAATACCTATCAATCGACTGTTCGGAAACTCGCTTAAACCGATGTGCCTTTCTGTTCCATGTGGAGCTATAGTAACACTTGTCCAACTCTTCGACTTCCCATCCAGGTGTTTTTTTTTTCAGTGCGAGCACAAAGTGGTCTACTTGTTTCGCTGATGAATCCATCATCACATGTCTTTCAACAGATTATCTATATTGTACCTGAACTCATGCAGTCTCCATCTTCCATTACGATTTATCATGCAATGCCCACGTTCTAGATGAACGATTATACAAGAGGTTCCAAGACGATTTCCAAGACCGACCATCTACTAACCTCGCCATGCTTCATTAATTCCTTATTTTCTTCTTAAGCCAGGCACTAGGTGTCATGATAATTTTCATTCAAGCATCCAACATTTCGGCAGTCTTGCCTTCTTCGGAGCCTCAAAGGATGAAGTGTTCTCAATTCAATTAGTCAAACACCTCCATTACTCCTTTATAAAGGCTCACCAGCACCAGCTTGCAGTCGCAATGATATAAACCATGATATGAACCAAATATATAATTCAAATTATCCAAATGAATTTAGTGATATGAATCAGTATATAAGAGTGTTGTTTTGATGAGTGAGGTGCATTACACATCCATGTGGTCTCTGTCATGTGATTTCCACTCAGATTAATCAGTGGAAGACATACAAGAAGTGGTGACTATGTTGAAAGTTGATGTTGTGATCGATGCAACTGAAAGCTGGGTCTGTTCATTTTTTTCTAAGTGAGTAATGGAGGTGTTTGACTGATTGAATTGTAGACAATTTGTCCTTCTCACGCTTTGAAGAAGTGAACTGTCGAAATGTCAGCTGCATGAATTCAGATCATTATAACACCTCTTGTCTGGCTTAAAAAGAAAATAAGGTTCCAAGACAATTAGCAATTGAATGGGTTAGATAAGACATCCATATATCTTACAGAGCTTTCCAGACCACTGCTTTTTAGACACCTTCCAATAGTTGCACTTAGATCGTTTGTTAATTTGCTAATGTATTTTGAAAGTATCACCCCTTTTGAGTTTTGCGTACTATTATTTTCGTTATGGGGCCCATCTCCACCATTAGATCTGATGTCAGTGGTTGTTCTTTCGTAGATCATTTTGAGATGGCTGTTTGTCGTGCTAAATGTAGTCATTCCCTTTTTTTTCTATTCCCGTAGTAACACTTTTTCGGTACATGTTTACGACCAGTGCTTTCTTCGTGTGTGAGAAATAAGGGTGGGAGTTAGTGCACTAGTATGTTTTTACTGCTTGACTTTCGTTACCATTTTGATGCACCAATTTCGGAGAAATGTATTCAAATGTTTGAAAATGATATCCAGTTCTCTCTAGGCTTTTCTCGTGTACTCATTAAATTCTTACTGCTCATCACTACAAAGATTTGTCTTTCTCCTTTTGTATAGAGCAGATAACACGCAATCATCTATGTATCGACACAAGAATAATGGACGAGGGCTGAGAACTAAAGATCCAAGTTTGACATGATTGCATTTCCCACGCTTGGTGCAGATCCTTACCCCTATTGGCGACACTCTGACCTAAGTGAAATTTTTGCTGACCACTTAAAGATTGAACAGCTGATATTCTACCTGTAAGAGTTATGCTGTTGAATTGACAAGCCATGTATATTTATTTTCCCTCCATTTCTATCAGTGGCTTGCATTAAGCCATTCAAAACCTTTGCATAAAGCGTGAGAACATCAAATGATCCTATTACATCAGCACGTTTGGTTGAGTACTGTGTAGGTGCTCTAGGAAAATTTTGCAATTACAAAGATGAGCTAATTTAAACTTTAGCATCTGTGATGAAATGAGGCTCAGAAACCGCAATATCCTATTCATGGGCCCCTATACAACTAATAATCGGTTATACTTCGAATGCTGAAGGATCCGTAGATGCAAGGTTATCATTAGAGTGAGTTTGCGCTTTTCAATAAGTGTGGGTTGGTCGAGGCAATTGCAGTAGCATAGTATAGCGTCTATAAGTGGGCCGATGAATAAGACAGCATGTCTTTCGAAAAAGAAATATTTATCAATCTAGGCTCTGAGGAAGCCGAAGTTACCGAAACGTCAGTCATTGATTCTAACCTATTACGGAGGGTGAAAGCCGCCGTCGGCGAACGAATTTTTAACGGTTTTTTTTTTCGCTGGGCAGAACTATTTCACTAGAATTTCAATAGTCTCTGGAAAACGTGAATATCGACCTTTCAAGACCGCAAGCTGCAGCAGCGATAGCAAGATTATATTTAACACTCGCAATGTTTTGTTCGCACACCTAGGATCTGTAAATAGCTTACCCTATCACTCAATTAATGGCACTATTCCCAGCAATTTCGTAACTGAATTTGGTTTTGAAAAGGTCTCTATATATAGTACGCTGTAAGAGCGAAAAGAGAACAATATCTCGCACTTGGAGATTTATTCGCACACAAGAGTTATATAAGCACAAAAAAGTATGTGAGCTCATTGAGATGGTCATGGAGTATCGGAGTTTTACAAAAAAAAACCAAGGTTTTCCACGACTTAATAGAGCAATCTCTATTGTTAACGAGAATCGCGCGTCGCTTGCAAAAATCGATCGACACCCTCTCGCAGAGGGTTAAAGAAAATACCTAAACCTTGTGCAAGCTTTTTATGAAAACAGTTCATGAGTCAGTTCTCATGTCTGATGCCGAGGTTCAGTGAGTGCCGGTATTTCGATTTATTACCCACCATAAAATGCTTTCATTGTCTTCCCACTATCACTGAAGACAAGCCTCACAAAGAAGTGCCTGCCTCAAGTTAGAAAAATTGGCCTGAGGTATGTTGTGGTGTCACACAGAGTCACAAGATACTCCTCCCTGTAATTCATTTTTCGATTCTTGGAATTTATCCAAAAGATTTATGCAAAGGCCCCTGTATTCCAAGTTATAAGACTTGTGAACGCTCTAACACAGCTACCTCAAAATTCCACGAAGAGCCCACTTGAGCAGGATGCTAGAACATTCATGAATAATACCAAGCTTTCAAGCAGCAGACGAATCCACACGGAAATTTGAACTTCTTACACGGATGACAGATGTGAGGAAACAATCTGAATGAAAGAAATGCTGCGTCTCGCAAATTTTATGATCTTTGGCCAAAGTGTAGGGACTTTACTCTCACATAATTTCGTGACGCTGGGTATCAAAGTTGGGTTCAAGCTTCAACACAGCCTCCCTCTTTTCAACCGCTAACTGTTCACTCATCGCACACACACAGGTCACTTCGTTACATAGAAGTTGATTAATGTGCTGTAATGTCACGCCCAACAATGTACCAATTTTTCCTTTCATAGATGAAGAATCCCGTCAAGCAGATTTTTCCGAATGCAAGCATGTGGTCATGTACCTCGTTTGACAATTAACCTGGCAAGCTGCAACAATAAAGATTGTCTGCAACGCTTGAAAAGAAAACGATGAGGAAAGTTCAGGAACCTGTTTCAGGGCTCTGAGATCAACAGACAAGCGTTCGTTTCCAAAAAAGTCATGTTCAAAGTCAAAGGACTCGAATTTGATTAAAGTTATGCAAGTGAAAACGTGAATCATTGTCATTTCTTTCATTTCTTCTAGACTCATTCTCGGCAGTGTGAACAAAATCAGCTTTACTTCAGACTGATGCAATCTGCTACTATGGACAAGTCGAAAAAATATCTGCTAGATTATTTTGTTGGATTAAATGAATTTTTGATAAAATTTGTTGAAGTTTCACGCTAAGTCAGATTTTCTTCACTGTTCTAAGGCTCAGTGTCATGGTTTTTACAGGCGAGCCTTCCTAGCTAAAATATGCCTCAAAGCGAGCATTCTTCAGAAAATTCACTTATTTTCATGCGTTTGTGTTAAATATGTTGGAATTTAGATTTAGAAATAGAGCGAGAAGACTAGGGATTCATGAAGAGTTTCTGCTCATTATACCTAAGAGGTTATTGATTAGACTCAAAGTCAATGTTCATGTTGGGGTTTCAGCTTACTTGTTGAGAATCTTCTGCAAATCTTCCTCACTGAATGATTCCCATCTGGTTGGTCACCATGGTATGTGAAACGCCCGTAGGCAATAAGGAGAGCGTTATACGCTGATAATTGCAATTTTGCATGGTCTAAAACAATGGTGATTTTCAATGACTCTCTCTCATGGACTGTCCTAACATGAGTATTTCTTATCTGCTATTCATAAATGAGCACTTCCATAGGTACTCGTGTCTGGTGGAGCGTATTCCCTACTTCAACTCAGCCAGAACCTTGTGGTGGGGTGATTACGTGTAGCTTCGGGTGACTTTGCCCTTTCGTCTGCCTAAGAACAGCTAGCAAGTTATCCTTCACGTCATCATAATTTGCGTTATTGCTTAACAATGAAAATATGAAGTTGGAAATAAAGTTCTGGGGCACTTGTAGAATATTGCAAGATTATGCATGAATTCCAATCAAAAACAACAATAATTATTCTTCAAAATGAAGGTCACCGTTTTTTACGACTTTCTGCCATCGGTCCGCCAAGTTTCAGATCCAGTCGAAGTGCCATTCCTTCGACTTTAAATCAAAAACTCTTAACATGCTTCTTCAACTTCATCAGACGATTCAAATCGCAAAAAATGCTGCGTTGATTGGAAAAGGCCAAAGTCGGATGGAGCGCAGTCTGGACTGAAGGCGGAATGTGGCAAAACCTCGACTCCGCAAAATCATCAAACTTGTCTTCTTGGTCTTGTGATCTTCTGGTCCCTGTTCTTTCTGGCACTGTGCTGTCTGACATTGTCTTGCTGCATCAAAACGCGCTCTTGGTTCCGGTAATTCTCCTTAAGCTTGCCGTAGACTCGGCCTAACTGCTTACAAATAGAACTCGGCGTCGATGGACTTGCCGTTCGCAACCGACTCAAAATGCTTGACTGAATCCCACATAAAGATTGTAATATTTCCACGATATGCATGGGAGTTATTTCATGCTTATCAAAGTGCCCCAGAGCTTGCTATTCATCCGTAGTAATGAGCCTTATTCCGCAAACCACTAAGGTAATCACTATACACCAGCGATGGATTGAATGAGTATGGAATGGCTGCTAAAATCTCAAAGCATTAGTGAATGCCTAAATCTAATAACATCAAGGTGATGATTCATGTTTACATCATGCGTTCATCAATATATGAATCTTGCGTTAAGAAACCGAAGATAGAAGCTTAAAAGATCATTGTTTGCGTCATCAGTTTTGTCGAGACGACACAGTCCATTTTTCGGAATCTACGACGACCGCAGAGTATTCGCTCGCGTTGTTGTCCAAGACAGCACAACATTGAACTTAAATATATTTCCTTAGGAAAGACAACGAGTAGAGTCGAATATTTATGATTGAAGAGATGTGAACCACTACCAACTTTGGTAGTGATCGTACTTGAAAAGTCAAGTTTTATTGTCAGCAAGAAGCACTTGATTTGAGGCTATAATGTGAGTCGTAAGTAATAAGCAAATTTGTGAGCCTCTAGAAGGAACCAGAAAAACGATTACTGATTCGAAAAGAAAAGTAGTTGTAGCTGAAGATGCAAGGTTGGGAAGAACATCCACAACTCCTACCGAGACTTGGCTATTCACAGTCCATTCTTCCCTCAGTCAATAGGAGAACTCATTCACACAAAGCCATTGATGGAGTCGTCCTCATCAGAACATCATGAGAAAACGCTGAAGAAAAGAGCGAATTGAGCTAATGAGAGAAAAGCGGTCGTAGCACCTCAAAGCCATAGCCTTTGCTCAAAGTACAAAATACTTACATGAAAATTCTATTGAAAATCTCATAATCCTACAATGGATTAGTATGGACGTGAATAGAGGTTCGAAAACGCGTGGTCTATTCATATCCACTCTAGAGGATTTCGCAAAAACTCTAATGGAAGCAAAAATTGATGGTGTGTAACTACACTTTTATTTCCACTGTTTTATTGAGACCACGCTCAAATTTCAATAGATCTTTCATTATTATTTGAGCCAACATGTCATGTGGTCTGGTGAGGGCTCTTGTACAGCCCGATACACGTGTTCGTCCTTACAGACTCGTCAGTCGGGCAGATCCACATGACATGTTGGCTCAAATAATAATGGAAGGATCTATGTAACTACACTATCTCGGCTTTGCCAATAACAGCCTTGATGCGGCAAGCATTAGCCAGACGGAGCATATGCTGGGCGATTTCGACGTGTCTGGAAGAAATGACCTTCGATTGGTGCCCAACAAGACGATGCTCACGAAAAATAGTCGTTACTAGTGCCCCATCCACATTCAATGGATTGGTTACCTCCAAATACCTCAGCTAGGTGTCTGGATGGCGAAGTCAACATGATGGGTAACATAGATATAGAGCTGAGCAGGAGGAAACGAATTGTTTGAAAAGATTTTAAGTGTAACAAAAAAGTGGACCCAGGCACTTAGAAAATATTAAAAACTTCTAAGATCTCTATAAAAAGTTCACGTTCTATTTGGTTAAGATAAAGTGATAATTGATTTATCAAGACATCGGCAAACTTCCATGCTCTTGGCAATCCAAAGTACTTCATATACATTATCAGATAGGTCTACTTCTCACGAAATGTACTTCTACAGTAATTCTACAAGGTCAACATTGCCTCTTTATTAAACAGAATCGAATTCTGCGGCATCTGTTTAGCTGACATATACTCTTTTATTGACAAAATTTAAAGCTATAATCACTTATGATAGGAGTACCAATTCACATAATATATTAAGGACGACAATAGAAATTTACATATATAAGCCATACAATAGTGCTATCCATATGTGTCGTGTGCATACGTACTAGCATGAGTGTTTGTGATTGAAGAACTTGTATGCCTATGTAAGGTGTATAAATGTGTATATGTGGATTTCTGCACTTATGTATGAATCTTTGTGTATGTTATGCCTATTCATGGACGTATCAGTGTATGTGTAAATAATTATTGTATGGCTTCAGTGTGAAATTTAATGAGAGAGAGAGAGAGAGAGAGAGAGGGAGAAAGGGAGGAAGAGAAGAGTGTGGTCACAGAGAGTGACCGCTAGCTCCAATATGTAATATCTATAAAATTAGGCTAGCGGACATCTTCGAGCAGTAGTGCACAAAACAGCCTACAAACATTTGTAAGCAGAGAGAAAGAGAGAGAGAGAGAGAGAGAGAGAGAGAGAGAAGGAGAGAGGGAGAGAGTTAGAGAGAGAGAGAAAAACGATGTCACGTTTGATCCGTACAATTTCAGTACATTGAAAAGTTTAGCACAAGTATGCCTTGCTACTAAACTTAGAAGGACTAGGAAAAGGACTTGAATTATGCTGAGGTGTCTACACAGTAATAACTAATAAAACAGTTCCATGTCGGACGAAAGAGGGGAGCGTAACGCGCGAGTAAGTGGAACGAACAGGGAAAAGTAATGAAATGTACAAACATGGGCAAAAATAAATGGTCGACTAGAAAAGACGGCGGAAGAGAAGGACGTAGTACGTCGTTCTAAGTAGTTCAAGGAGGCAAGACAGACTGACTGGAAAGGATGGTGTAAGGGAAGAAGAACTCACCGGGGTGAATACCGCAAATTGACTTGGGAAAATGGACGGATGGAACAACTATGATTGCGGCTATGCAGCAGCAGAGATGCTGATGATGGAGCGGCAAGAGTCAGAAATGAAACGCTAACTGCAAAGCGGGAGCGCGGATTAAAACTCGGCAAATTCTTTTGAGCACTTTTCGGTGCCTGAAATGCGTAACGGCTCCTCTTCGTAGTCATCGAAGTTTGAAGCGTCGCCTGGACCACGACACTTGGGCAGAAACGGCGCTTCCACCTGTAATATATCTTTATTGGTAATTCCACTAAATTGATTAGCGGCATATAACAGTTACACAGCAAAGAATCATAGACTATTGTAACTCGTTTAGTTGTTATATCAGTGACCACTCAGATTGGGGCTTTAGAAAGCTTTGATTGGCCCGGGTGCGGGCGAGCAGACCTTTGGTGTATTGTACAACGTAAAATGACTGCGTTACATGCGCACCTAGAGAGCATTAACACAGGGTATGTTTAATCGCGTGACAAGGCGCGGGTAACGCAGTGATCAAAGATGTTCCGCAATACATAAGTTACCATTGATTCAATATCGCGTCGAGGGCTTTTCAGGTTTTCCATTTTTCCGGGGTCACTAATGCTGGCAGATTTGTACAGTAGAACCGACTTTTTACATTGATAGGCTACCGCAGCTCATTGTATTGCAATAATAACGAGTTAGCAGGGGCCGTGGCAGAGTGATTGTGATGCCCGCCGCGGCGCAGCGCGAAGCTGATCCGTTTTCCCCCTACTCTCCGGTAGTCAACAAGAAACGCCCTATGGAACACTACAAGCCAGGATATTCTCGATATTGCAAAATGACACGAATTGAGCTAAAAGTACCGGGATCCGCTCACTAAAAGATGAAAAGAAATTGTGCGAGAGATCATTTTTTCAATAACGAGTTACGATGGTCTGTGATTTACTGCCTGTTATGTTGACTTGTGAGTAATGTGAAATGAATTTTAGTTGAGTCGGTTCATCAAAGCAATTCTGCAGAATCGACCTCAATGCGAACAAAAATTGAACTAAGGATCATGCTAATTGAGTGAACAACACACGTTTCTAGAAAAGAAAGCGACAGTTCTCAGCGGCATGCAGCGGCTGGCGTTGACGATTTTAATAAGTGATATGAATTTGGGAACGTAGAGTAACCTTAGAAATCGGCGAACATATCAGCATGGTGGTTCTCGGCAGCTATGATCCACTGCTCCTCATCCTTGACCTCTTCCACAAAATGTCGCGTGTCGGCTGGGCCTTCGACACGAGGATAGAGCGCCTCGAGCAGTCGACCCGGCTCACATTTCGAGAATGACGCTGGAGTGATCTGCACACGAACACAGTACTACAGCACACTCGAACACATTACACAAGCAGAACAAATTCATGCAAGAAACACTCCGAGAACAGCGTCATCATGCATTACTTGCATGAAGAACGTGGAGCTAACCAATATTAAAGCCACTGCACTACTCGTTTTTAAGGAAAAAGTGGCGTTAACTACGAAACAGATCCACCATTCCGAATCTACCACTGCAAAACAGCTAATGATTTCATTCTGAATTGAAGTGCCTGGAAACATCATGGCAAATCAATGTTTATGACAAATCACATATAATCCAGCTATAAAACGTATGAGGAGGTGTGTGTTGAATTATCCTCGTGATTTCTAGAGAATCAGTATGTATTGTATTCATAACCGCTCATTTTCACTTACTCACTATCGAATCACAAGTAGCTCCGACAAAAATAGACTGAAATCCTCAAACACACTGAAGGCATCCTTGTGATGAAAAACCTGGTTTGGTTACACAACTCAAAAGCTCATTCACCAGTGACATTTTGCTTAGAGTCAGGTAATATATGTGATCTATCCCTACTCCTACGATTTCAATTCAGAATGACTAGATGTACGTCATAGTGATTTGCAACAGGTGAATATACCGGAATGGCAAATCTGTATAGCTGATTTTTAGAGTCGTAACGACGTGTTTCGCTTAGAACTGGGGCGGAAAAAGCGTTGTGTGCAGTTAGTAGAGGCTGGCAACCATATCGGATTCGGCTACCTTTCGTTGGTAGATTGCAATCCAGTCAGTGCTGCCGAACCATTTGTGATTCTTGATATCAGCGACACCGTTTTTTCAGGTTTCCAAAGCGCTTCGTGAGATCGACTTGAAGCAGGTTCTTCAGCAAATCCTTCAACTCATTCGAGAAATGTGATGGAAATTTCACCTGGAATAGATTTTTTACAGAAATTTCTCTTTCAAATACAACTTATGTGAACAGAGACACGGCCCGTCACTCGTTAAACATTCAATTAAATAACTAACAATCACTCTTAACCTTCAATATCATCTTCATTCATCTTTCTACATAAATTTATCACTTAAAGATAATTTGTCATGGAAGGTTTTACTAGTTGTCAATATGAAATACAAAGAGCAAAGTTCTATTGAAAAACAAGTGTGCAGGATGTTGTTAATAGATTTGGAAAAGCGGAAACTTGTATTTTAATTTTTTTTCATAGATGCAAGATAAGTACTGTAATGTGAACACTCGATAGCGTATTCTATTTTTTTCTAAGAAAAGGACAAATCCACCCATTCATCAAAACACGAAAATAAGCAAGCACAATTCATCACCTTGCCGCTGACAATTTTTTCATAGATTTGAATGGGCTGGTCGGCAAAAAACGGTGGATAGCCAGCTGCCATTTCGTAAATAAGCACGCCGAGCGCCCACCAGTCCACGGCCTTGTTATAACCCTAAAAGGAAAAGAGTCAATAAAAGCAAGCATCTGAACATTCATGCCCTACTAACATCCGCCACAGTAGAGTATGGGCCACAGTATTCGATCACCTTACCATATATGCACTGTGAAAGTGGTGTTTCATACTTGTAAATGGGTAAACTGGAATCAGTTTTTTCCGGAACTAGCTCACTCCCTGCTGAATCAGCATTCAACCATATTCATGACCAAAATGGCAATCCTCATGTAACATAAGTACGATGACTTTTGTGGATGGTGGATGAGGGGAAAGAGATTGATTGCAAAAAGTGTCGGGATCCATTTGTTATTTGAGGTTTAGTTCCATAACAACTTTTATGTTTTAGTGCTCACATTATATATCGTTTTTAAAACATTAACTTCGCTCTAAAATGCTATTCAATGTTCATTTTTGGCTTTTAAATAACTTTTGTTCGAACTGATGTGCTGCAACCTAAAAAGAAAATTTTATAATGAAGTCAAACATGAACGTAAAGCTGCAAAGGCGAATCATAGTACCAGTGTTGGATTTGGTCGCAAAACATTTAGCGCCGTATGGTCAACTTTTCCAGTTACGTAAGTTCCGTTATGGATGTGAGATTGTTGAACGAAGAGAACTGAGAAGAAGCTGCTGTCATTCACGATAACCATAAAAAGACATGAAATGACATAAATTCATAGCCAACGGTTTGCGCCCTTGCAAGAAACCACATAGTTGTGAAAAAACCTTCAAGACACCTCATGCAAAACGAGAAGCTCAAGGACGACATGTAGATGCTACATTCAGTGAACGAATATCAAACAAATTGTCGCTATAACATTTGTTTGAAACCTCTTGTATCATAAAGTTCCTTAGCCGCATTGTAAAGAACGAATTGAAGTGGACGCCGTACAACCGACGACATTATACAGAGCGTTCGCTCCAATAAATAGGCGAGATATTGATGCACGCTATCAAGAAGCAAGGTTTGGCCCCTTCCCAACAATCTTCCGTAAGTCTGCATAGGAACCCCTAGCTTGACTGTCCCCGAAATGGCAGGGGAATCATGTGGAATCGTTCTATTATATTCATAGAGAAGACGAATTCTCAAGTGGCAGCTGAAGCAACATGTGATATAAGTATTTCAATTCGATAATATGCGATATAAGTATTTCAATACGTTCGCAAGCTTTTGGGGAGGAAACATACAAAAAGCGGCTCAAATGCAAAAAGTGATGGGAACCACACAATATATGTGATGTGATGGTCATGTAAAAAATTAAATAGGTAAGGGACGGTAACGGATTGAAATACTTGTCGGAATTGAATTTTGTATAAAAATACGCTTAAATTTACAATGACATTTTGTTTTGTGCTTGGATAATGGAATTATGCTCTGAAACTCCTTCAACCCAGACTTGTCGTGAGATAGATAAAATTCGTAAAAGGCTCTTCAGCGTTGATGCATCGAAAATAAGTAGTCAAATTTCTGTCAGTTCCTTTGCGACAATAGTTACTGCCATATCTGAGGAAAGAAAACACAGTAAATTGTGCATTTTCCACCATTCTCACTGGGCCTTTCGTCTACTGATTACCACCTTTGCAAGGACCTTGACAGCTATTTGCTGAAAAAAAACATCCAACGGTAAACCTGTACCTTAAAAATTTCGAAAACTCTGAAACTTCGAATTCTACAGCGATTTGATAAAAAGAATTGGATTCTTCAACAAAAATAATCAGATTCTAATGTTTTATATTGAATAATGATTTTTGTTTCGAATCGGATTTGAACACTGGAAGTTTGAAGCTCATATCCGAAAAAACTTTGCAGACAACCTATTCGTGGAAATAAATAACGCTGACTTTACCAATTAAAAGTCCGATTTTCTATAAACCTCGGCATAATTAACCGATATATAAAATCGAGAAAACTTATCTTGATTAGCTGACGCGAGGTTGGTAAAATAGTCGTAGTAATTCGGTTGACGTTTTGGCGACCCGCATTCTTCACCCGCCGAGCCGAATTACTTCGATTACTTTACCATCCTCGCGTCAGCTAATCAAGATAAGTTTTCTCGATTTTCATTTATCAGTTTACTTTCAAATGAATGACTTGACAACGTACATCGCGGTATTTAGTTCCCAACGCGAATACAAGCTTACTTTGGAAAGAATAATCTCTGGAGCTAAGTACTCCGGTGTGCCACACAGCGTCCAGGTGCGACCCTTCACCCGTTTCGCGAATCCGAAGTCAGTGATCTGAAGCTTTTGCCATTTTTATAGATTAGTCAACTTAGTTTCTAGAATACTGAGTCAACTCTTTATTTATCTTTTACTTACTAGTTATGATGTGAAGCACCTAAAAAGTAAACCATCAGCATATGAGAGATAAGAAACTATTGCATCGTTTACCTAACGCAAAATTACGCAATACAGAAAGTTCATTTGATCCGCTATGACAAAAAAATTGAATGAAGGAGATTTTTTAGCACTCATTATTGCCTATTTCGCTCCAGAATGGTTTTCAAATTACTGTCAGATGATGCATGAGACTTAAATAAAAGCACAACTTTATAGAGAAGTACATGCAATCGCATGGAACGATCCTTATGATTGAACCAAAAGCTGTCTCTAATATAGTGGCTGCAGTTTGATTTTCGGACTCACCTTGAGATATCCCGTACTGTCAATCAATAAATTTTCCGGTTTTAGATCTCGATAGATCAAGTCGAGTGAGTGCAGATACTCGAAAGCCAACACGATCTGAGCCGCATAGAAGCGCGAATGCGGTTCTGAGAAACTAAACAATATTGTCTCGTTTATTTGTCTTCGTTGACACCGGCACATTGTTAAGTGGTTTCCAACACTTAGAAGGAGAGTTTCAATGAAAACCTCAAGTCTTTGTTTGAATTTGTATAGTACAAATCCTAATAGGCTCAATTCCTATTGTGGTACCAGCGACTGCTTATAGCGGGAGAAAAAGCCTCAAAGACAGCTCGTTTTCTAGGAAATGGGAAAATAAATATTCTTAGCAATTACTTTTTTATGCCGTTGCTCAAAGACGCAATATAGCATTTGTTTTTGAACGTGGGTTGGTATTATCGCACCTTCCTAGAATTCCTACAGAGGATAGGGTTTGCATCAATGGAATAGACTACTATATCAAGCCTCAGCAGTGTAGGCAACCTACCGTCCGATCCTACGCAAGTGAGAGAACATTTCGCCACCAGAAATGAATTCGAGCACCATGTAAAGGTTTGAGTTGTCCTGAAGCAGTGGAAATTTAGGAAATGAAAGATTCCTGCTTGGATCACTGATATGTGCACTTTTAATTTGTGTAATACATTGGAAAGTTTGAGTTGTATGCTTCCAGTGGACTAATTTAAAAAAACACGGATACGTATCGCTTTGTGATATCACTGTGGTCAACGTTTATGTAGAAAAAAAACAGCCCACTCAAAAGTGAAGCGACTGCCTCGTGCATGTGAACGGATATGGATTCTTGCACATGCAATTGACCCGAAGATTCATTATGGAACGAAAGACACAAAAAATGAGGATATCCAGTATTTTTCCAAGGCAAGCTGCCATCTTACTTCTTCGACTATTCCAAAAACTTGAAGCGGTGTGCTAACAGCGCAAATTATCGCTGTTTTCACTGCTTTTGTTGAGAAAAACCGTCAAAAAGGTGTATGATAAGAAGAAAGCGATAGCAAAACTTAGTGCAACAAAAATTGGATAGTAGGTTCAAATATGTCGATAATTCATTCCCAAAAAGAAAACGCATAGCGGAAATGGTTACTGGTAAAAATTTCAACATAGGATGCTCAATATGCATTAAATACAATGGATATGATGAGGTAATAATATTCACACGTTTTGAATTATTCGTACATCTACGAGCTTAGATAAATAATATTTCGCTAAGTGAGATACGATAGTATCAGCCAGTATGTTAATGATGCTTGAGGGTGCGCCTCTCGGGTTGAAAAAATTCTACAAATCTATGTTCGCTACTGATTTTTCGCAAAGTCAAATTTCCTACTTATCAAATTCAGCCCGCAGCCTATGAAAACGAAATGCATCCTTGTAGAAACATGCAATGCCTCTTCTCAGTCCTGTCAAGCCCTAAACTCTTTAGATACTTTAATTATGGAAAAGATATAGTCTGTTATTGCAAAAGCACCTTGTGTTTTAAGTTTCAAAAATCTGCGCACTCCGAGACACGAGATAAATTGAAGATACGAGTCCTCAAGACAGGAATGCATTTTAGGCAAACTTTCCTGGATTGGGAGGCCAACACAAAAAGAATAAAGCTCCTGACGTTGATCAATATTTGAGATAGACGCCATGTATTCCACGTGAACAGAGGCGACTGAAGGCATATCTAGCCTATACAGTGACTAGTGGTTGTCTAACGATGTATCAAGATAAAGCTGCTATGCTCCTAGACAAGTCTTGTATCGATTTGTCAATCCCAGGAGGATTAATGACTAGATGAATTCAGAGCGTGTGATCAAATCAAAGCTGAGTGGACATTGTTGAGCATCTTTAACCACTTTTGCATGACACTTGCATGACACACACTAAAATGGCGAATTTTTCCCCATGAAAAGTAGATTCTTTATCCGATATTTCCATAGAAATCACAAATTTTTGCGCCCGTAGATTTTCTCATTTTCTGTAATACTACCAGCTCATCTCCCAGCGGCTGTGCATGAAGATTTGGAGATAATAAATCGGATGTCACGCGCTTTTTAACATATAAAAAAATTACCACAGTGATTTCACTTATGCCGCTAATGCCTGGAAGGAACTGGTGCTACATGGTCATTATGAGCTCTACTCGTGATCTGATTGTCAACCTGCACTGAACAAGCACCACCAGAAGTAGTGCGGTACCACGGGGACACTGGTTAGATAAGTAAGCTGGTAATCATTTTCTTCTCGCCCCACCTCCAGTTCCCCTTCTTCCACCTTTTCCAAATTTGCTAGCAAGCGTACGAATATTCCTTTCATTCCTCAAGGGTCTAAAGCACTTCGATCATAACCAACATACTTATAATTTGAGTTCGCGCCAATCAAATTGTGTTAAGTTCCTTGCATCAAAGCAAAATTGTGCCAAGTTCTTAAAGTGCATGCACGTATTTCAAAGGAAAGAAACCTCCATAAAGTTGAGGAAATACAAGAGAGAAGAGAAATTTTGAAAAATTTTCTCATTCTAGAAAGATACTATTTCACCAAATAGTGGGGTAGATTGTTCGATTACTACAAACATTGATAAGCTTTTTCTGGAAAGAATGATCTAGCGCATGATTTGAAGCAGTGCAAGCCAAACGATGAGCCAATAACTAGAAACAGCAAGATAGATTTGGATAGTGTGATGCAGGTTTTCATCATTAAGGTGACAAGAAGTGATAGTTCAATAGTTGCATAACAATCAGGCTAGAAATTATGAAGAATTACTTTAAAGGAATACTGCATGTTGACAAGAAACGGAAATTCGATCGCCTGTAGAATTCGCTTTTCGTTTAGCGTGTGCTCCACTTGTTTAAGTTTCACAACCTGAAAATTGATGAGTAGTTTACCTGTCATTGATCCAGAATGAATGCGAAGGACTTGATTTCTATCGGATTTACAAAGCACATATTGTCTATCCAACCGGATGCAATAGTATGTTGTACTGAAACAGTGAACAAAAATCAAATACCTTTTGTTTATCTAAGATTTTCATAGCGTAGTAGTTGCTGGTCTGTTTATGCTTCACAAGCATTACACGACCGAACGAGCCGGTTCCAAGGGTTTTGATACGGTCGAAGTCATCAAGAACGGCCGTATTCTGAACAAACACTGGAAATTTCGTGAAATTTCATGTCTCGAAACTCTTAATATAAATCATAGTAGACTGACAATAAGAAGAATCGTTACCCAAAAAGCATGAGTCTGAGAGATCACTTAGAAGTGACCACGTTCTCTCAGCAGGAAGCTTTTATGTAAAGATACAGTTTGAGCCCAAACAACCAAGTTATGTCAATAACTGATGAATTATAGTACTTTTTACACTGGTGCGAACACTAGAGTACAATAACAAATCCAATCAATAAAGTTTCATTGATGAATCAACGCCCACCTATAAGCGAAATTCGGTGTTCATATCGAAACATCATTCTATACATAACTTTTGTCTGAAATTTTTTACGAAATGAAAATGCTAGAAAATTCACTGCTATGCATAACACTAAGACTCAAGAACATTCATTCAATGAAACTGCTGACTACTAGTGAAAATAACAGGAATGTGTCGAAGTAGATTTCAACACAGAACTACAGTCAATCGGCTCTTTTGTAATAATTTACTCGACCGAAAACTTAAAAAACCCGTCGATATGACAGGTATTTTTGAACTGAAGAGATCAGTAGAGAACAAAAGTATTGTTTTACCTGCCATAACCACTTCATAGGCCAGCGCTTGGAAAGATGAGTTTTGAGGCAACATAATTCGGTAGTTACATCCACAGCCTCCCCGTTGATGAAAAAAGTTGACGAAACATCGTCTTCTTTGAGAGGTCCTTTGGAGGTGGATGGTCCTCTCAATGGGCCAATTGAGCAAGAAGAGAAGGAGGCCTCAAGGTGGGGAATTTTTTCACGATGTCGAGGGTTTTGAGGTGAAGTGGATGACCGACGTTTCTTGACGGCCAGACCTGTGGAAAGTCCACTTCCAAGGGGAACACTACGAATGAGTGGAAACGCTACATGGGAAACATCATTGGTACTGAGCGAACTGTGTCTGAGGTCCTGTTGAGAAGAATCATTGTCGTTGCGGGTTACAGTAAAGGTACCTCCCTGCGATGTCCAATGTCCGAGGTACGCCACGTTTTGTTCAGACACTTCGGTATAGAGGGACAATAGTTCGTCGGCGGCTGTAATGACGACCGGTAGCTACAGGAAACAGGGAACGAGAGAGTTTTCGGAATGGGACGACAAGGGGTGGAGCTGATGGCTTGTGGCGTACGGGGACGCAGATAGAGAAAGCACAATCGACGAAGAGAGAAAGCAATCAGATGCGACGAACGAAAAGGAACGGACATGAGAATGAGTCTGGATTGGAGACGCACACATCGCATACACTCGACAGAGTGCTGGAATGAGAATGAAGGCATGGATTGTTATAGAAGATGAGAGTTTTGATGGAAGCATGGAAACGGACGAGAACGCAGAGAATGCACTCATTTGCAGAGACGACCATACACGTGGGAGAGTGAGGACTTCTATTTTTAGCAACGAATCCAGTAATCGCCAGTCGCCGCACAAACCTCTCACTGAAAACAGGAAGCGCAAAATACCAGTCCCGTTACTAGCTTGATTCCTCTGTGACACAATGAAGAAACGTTCTCATCTTGATATGGATTTTCTCGGACACGTGCAAAAGGCTCTGTAGGATATCGTGTTTCTTTATTCTCTGGATACCCAACTGAACGTTATGGAATGCAGTAATTTCAGCAGGAAATTCTGGGGTAGTGTTTGTAGTGTAAATTATGATTGCGATCAAAATACACCTACTTAGGGACTTCTTTCTTTCCATCGCAGAGATTCTGATAAAGAGTATTTTCTGCTTGCACAAAGCACCTACTAAGAAAGTTTGCCACTATTTTTAGTCAAATATGAACTCGTTTGTGGCTAAGTTCCAGATCAGCACAGTTGTCAGGAGTAGCTTAGAGACGATGCGAAGAGATCGCTCACATCACATAGTTGATGAGTCAGCACATTGTCCGAATATACTACTTTCATATGACTACTTAAATATTTAAAGGCGAACGTCTGTTAGACGAATGCACCAAAAACAAGACAACATGTGTACGGCTCGTTCTTTTCTTCGCGTCCTGAAGATACTGATAGAGAAATGGACCGGAGAACGAGTAGGATAACACAACGGTTCTTACCATGGCCTAAACTATGACAGAGTTTTCTTACAACAAAAAAAAGTCTAACACCTTGTAGAACGGCTCTAAACAAGGGAACGTCCTCGATAGACATTGAATCACAACAATAACAACAGCAACTGATAGTATATCGTGTCTCCACAGCAGGGAAAGTTCTTTAGATCTACAGAGAATAGTTTCTGAGATAGATGGAGAGAGCAACCATCACAGACGCCGTCAGCTGAGAGAACACTCGGGAACCCGATGGACTTCGACAATCCTCGTCTGAGGTTGGCTGAGCGTCACGGCGTTGTCCTTCATGTGACTGTCCTATTACGGAGATGAGATGAAAACAGAACGATGTAGTCAGGGATGTGGAAAGAGAACATTTGATTAGAGTACGAAATATACAAAGATAAAGTTTACAGAAGTAAAATATAAAAAATGTTTCAAAATGTATTATAAAACAAAAATAAACGACATAAAGTTTCGAAATACGAAGAATATAGCATAATTGTTGCACATATCGTAAACTAAAAACAAAATATTAAATAAGAAAAATTAAAATGTAAGGAACATAATAAAAATTGAACGTCCAAAAAAAATAAATGTATTGAATATTAAGTACTGAATAAACATATAGTACATATGAAAGGGTTAAAAACATTTTGTTCCCCCAACATAATCCCACAATTCATTTCACCTCTCAATGAAGGTTTTTCTCCTGTTTTTCACTCTGCTTTTTTTACTTTTCTATTTTCCGCGTTTTCTGGACTACGAAGAAAATTATCGTACGAATTTTCAGTAGTTCTTCTATCCTCTTCTAGTAATATTCAATTCTATGAACTTCACAATGAATATCGAGTTCCGTTTAAACCCACTTCGAAAACTTGTTATCATGATTTCAACTCTTTTCTTATCATAAGCATCCGAAGGAGGCTCTCAAAACGGATTTCAGCACTCGGGAAGCAGACTTGACAATATGTGGCCTTAATCGATTGCCCTATTAGCGTACCACGAAACTCCCAGAGACTTTTCCAATTAAGAGGCAAAGCAAGACATCGATGTAAGCGTGAGGGAAGCACCCACGTATGAAATTACGCCCGAAGCAGAGCGGTTAACCGACAAGATGGCTAACTAGCGCAATGCTTGCAGCACAGGCGCCGACGGCTAAAGGATCTAAAAATAGCATCAACGCACAGATCAATATCTGCCTCAAACTCTTCACAACGGGTGAATGAATGACTACAACGACGAAGACGACAACGACGACGAACGGGTTACGAGCCGGATTGTCGGTTGTAGAAGAACTGTCCGGCTTGGACGGTGTAGTGTGAGCAGCCGGGTCCGAGAAGCCATGGTGTGTACGAATTCGACCAGAAACGATGATGTAAGAGGCGCGAGAAAAACTAAACGAAATGACAATATCCCGCATCCTCGTTTCGACAGAATCGCATCGACGACAAAATTGTGAAGGATGAATCCTGCCAGAGCTCAAGCTGCCGTCGGAAAATTAATTCGAATAGAGGATTATGTCAGCTCTTAACTGAACAGGTTTCTATAGAGTAGCAACACATCACAACACTATGCAGAAGTCGAGACGGAACATTTTCAAGGAGTTACAAAGTGTGCAAACTGAGAATTAACTCACTTGGGCTGGGTTCTCCCATCGTTGCTTGAAATCCTCTCGGGCTTTGTCCAAAAATTCTTTGACTGAAAAAAACACGTTTTAGTCAAATCTATCATGATTAACTCGGGGTTTAACCACATGCACACATACAAACATCATACATACACGCATACATCATACATTACATACATACATACACCACACACACACACACACACACACACACACACACACACACACACACACCACCCACCACACCTACACATTTCTATGAGGTTTTTGCTGGGTCGTGAGCAATTCGGCAGGGATAGTGCATGTGCGCCCTCTCCACAAGTTTGTCAGAGTATTACGCGCCAGCACCGCTGACCTTAGAGGCTAGTGATGCGCCTGAGGGCTAGCGGGGCGCCTAGTGGGCTGGGAGAAACAGAAAAACACCTTGCTATAAACTCACAGAATTTGACCTGAAGTTTCTTGTTGCTGGAGGACATACTTGGCCTCAGGCTGGCATGGACCGGAGCACCCGTATTGGCCTAGTGAACGCGACGCATCCGCCTCGCGTGCGCTCCAACCCTCCTGCTCCTCATTCCCTCTCCCTCAGTCCGCAGACGTCACTAGCATATCCCAACGCGGTGTGGGTCGTGCCAAGCGCCTAGCCAACCGGCTGGCCGTCGGCATGATTGTGCGAATTGGCGGTGAGTGGCTCGGATCATCCGGACCATCGCCTGTAAGCGCGCATGCGATGATTGGTCGATGCGAAGATCTGCGTGCTACTGTAATCTACGTAGTGGAACGGACGGTAGCGAACTTGGCACGCTGTGGGATCATCGAAGAATGATGAATGCACAGATTACAAGCTCTAAAGTGATTCTGCTGGATCCTCCTCTGAGATCCATGGTGGATCACTACTTCTTGTCCTAAGAGCTAAAGGTTATTGTACGAGACTATTTGGACTTGTTTGAACAACAATAGAAATAGAAAGTAACGGCAAAAAGTGCTGCCAAAATTTCCTTGATCAGGTCAGAATTCCTCTTCAAAAAAAAGTCATCAGATTGAAGAATTTAGCAGTTTGCCACATCAAGAATTTCATCTGAGAGTTTGTACATTGTCATGTGTTTTTGGAGTTTAGACACCTCGCAAGATCAAGCCCTTTTCGCTTATGAAAAAATTGAGAGATGTATTTATGACTTTGCAGCAACCATCAAACAAGTTTTCTTCAGATAGCTATATACAACACCACAGGCTGCGAAAAACACAAGCGACAACACCAATCAAAGTGCAGATTATCCAGTCATAAACGCAATTTTCATCGCTTCTCATTTTATGACCTCGAACAAATTAGAAACACAAAAAACTCAGTACACAACTTATGTTAAGTTTATGAGCAATATGAACATGATGATTGCTCGAGCCGTAAGCAAGAAAATGCGATGTGAAGCCAGTTCAGCAAAAAATACGCCTTCTTCAGATATTTAGCTGAGTAATTTCTAGCTTAGCAGAACTGTTCAATCGATGTTTTCCTCGAGCAACCTCTCAAGTTTCAGTCATCGTCGCAATTCTGGTTCTCTAACACACAAGAAGCAGCTTTCTGCTTGTCCTGTTAAGATCAAATCTTAAGATGCTTGATGTTAGAGGTTCAAATGTTGAGCATATTAATATATTTCTCGGTCAGACGATAAACATAGACTCTAACCGAAGCGGATCTGAAGCTACGATGTTGCGATCGATCTTGACAACTGCTCCGGAATTGCAACGACGGCTTCGATCTCGCTTGTGTGAGTAGTGAGACATGCATATTTAACAAATTGTACGTTATTGACACACTTCCGCAATTCCACTTCCCTCTCAAACATTTTCAACCTTTCTTCAAATTTTGCTAATAACTATGAAAAGTGATTCACTCAATTCCGACTTTTTTATGAGAAGATGAGAGTTTATCACATTGGCTTATTCTATGCTGAATTGCTACCACATAGATCTGGTTATGTACGGTAGAAATTCAGCTGGGTTTGTGGCAATGGGGGCAGTGGACATTATTGTCTTGCAAGTGACAACACACGGCAACGAAAAGAGTGTTGTGGTCCTTGGTGATTTAACACTGGAGAAGAAACAATAAGACGAACGAAAGCGAAAGAAAAAGTAGAAACGTCTGGAGAAATAAAATCAGTAGCTGTGAGGAAACTGGATAAAATGCAAGCTTATAACATCAATAAAAGTTGAATGGGGCAGTGAAAACTTTGAAGATGTACAATAATAGCTTCATTGATCTGTCACATAGTTCATGGATTCTGTTGATAATGGAGTGCACTCACAGCAGAATAAGTATTCATCCTCGATAGATGTGACATTAGGCAGTGGTATATGGCTAGCCAAAACTATCGAAGGTAATGTGAACGAGGCAGATACGTCGCAGTCGTCAGCGTCGTCGACCTCTGGATCGTCGGCGTCCGTCAGCCTTCTAACCTCAGTGCTTGCATTCGAGTGAGCGAGCGCTGTGAACAACCAAAGACGACGGGGCACAGCTGTCGGAGGCTGAATCCGCCGTCAAACGATCATACGAGACGTCAGGAGGAGGAGTGCACGACACCACCTGATGTTCCTCGGCTGAGTTTCGCCGGTAACATCGCGCGACATGTCGACAGTCGCATGCGGTCTTCAACATCAGCTGTAATTGTTTCCAGCTGGCAATAAGCACCATCGACTATCAGGAAACAAGAGTACACGTCAGCTTTATAGAGGTAAAATATGTGTCAAACATACTCATTGACAAGTACAACATTTCTTTTTCAATTCTAGTGGAGATTAGATAAGAAATATATTGAGGTCTACTCTAGTTGCGGCAAGGCATCATGTTTATTAAATGATCGTTTATACCGAGATATACGCCTGGAACAGCTTTTGCCTAACGCCAGTTTACTGGTTTATGATTCATTAATACAAAAAAGTACCGATATGGAGCCTGAGATCAAAAACAGGACGACTGCCGTGTAGGTCTAACAATGATGACCAGCACAACCACATGCTACCTACCGATGGATGAAAACAATAACTTCACATGTAAAAGGATGCCAAGAGTGTTGTGGCTTCCCTCCAGGTAATTTACAACTTCCTTCCTAAGTGATTAATGAGCTCACTTCCACATGGAGGTATTTTTAGCCGTAGACGGTTAGTTAGCTTGAGATAAGGCCTGCGTTTGTGTTTGGGATAAGATTTTCTAGACAAAAGTGCAGGAAACCAGGAAATAATGCGGTTCTCACCTGTGTTTATCACATAAATTGGTCATAATCTCTTATAATATAGAAAACAGCTATCATTTTTCTTTTGATGATGAGATGCATTTAACTCTTTCACGACCGTGTGTACCGATTTTGGCCTGTATACAATCAAAAAGTCCTATGAATTTCGCCTTTTGATAGATATTTCTTCTGGACCATGAAGTCTGTTTTTCTTCCTTTTCAATTAAGTGAATGAACAATAGATCGATATTCTAAAAAATGGTGAGTACCAGCTTTTCCAGGTCCCACGGGAGATATAGACTGATTTTGGTGCACACAGATATCGAGCTCCAATGGCTAGCCTCTTCAGGATGGTCGAGAAAGGATTGAAGATAATCGCATGAGCGCGCTTATTGTGAACTTTCAGTCAGTTTAGACGGTGTTCACTTCACATGCTTCTACTAGTTATATTGCGATAGAAGATGGATGCTCTCGAGCAACTCCCTGCACACGACAGCGTTTCGAGCTTTCTTTCATCTAGCCCGATGCCAACTACTTTTCACTGGACCAGTCGAACAAACAATTGACGTAGTTGACAAAAATATCTCAGAACTGATTCTCAGTGGACACCACACCCATAGGATGATGACAAAAATGGATTGTACAGTGTACACTAGTCAATATGCTATCAAATGAAGTTTCTGTATAGATATTGGAAAGATAAATACAAAATTATAAAGACAATTGAGAACGAAACATCATTCCATAACACAATGCTGACAGATTAGTTTAGAGTTAACTGAGTCAGTGCTCGAACCAAACTTCATTCCTTCACTTCTGTAAAAGAGTTTTGTATACCATTGGAAGTAGTATTCACACAATTTCCCGTTACGAAGAACTCGCAAAACAAAAAGCCAACGTCATAGCTGAGAATAATTTCAGCGTTCAGGAACAAGAAGGTATTTGTCGCTATAAATCAGACAACAGTTGAATTCGTTAGTTCAATTATGATACGGTTCGAATGGCATTTTCTTCTCAATCTGAGCACTTCCCGAAATCAGCTCAGTATCTTCATTCACAGATTGACTGCTTCAATTTGTTTTCCTCGCCTTGTGCTTGATAACTCGTTTTACACAAGCGTATCTTTCCTTACAAGAAAATTGTTTTCTGTCAAAAGCGACACTGTGATATGTAATGATCCAACGCAGCAAAGCGGAAATCTGGGCCATTTAAATGACTTATACTCGACGGACTACTTGACAGCAAATCGTGTTAACAGTAACATCAGCCGTACGCAAACTAGCTCATCGAAAAAGTTACAATGAATAGTTTCGTCATGCTCACCTTCCTCAAGGTAAGCCGGAGTGACGAATTCCGAAAAGAAGTAATGTCCACCACAACAACAGCATCTGTCCTTACCGCCATAGCAATCTTCAGCTTCTTTCTGTACATTTTTTAACTTAGAGAAGACCGATGACGCCAACATACGCAGATTAGCAAATACCGTCGTTTCTGTTGCAGTTGCAGTAGAAGAGAATAGAAATTTTGTTGGATCTCATGGTAAATGAAACGCAACCAAGCTAAACTGTGGAGAAATCCATGTGGAATTGATATAGGCGGAGCTATGAGAATGGTTGAATGATGCTGGCAGCCGAACTCGTGTTGTCACCGCGATTAGATTTCCCTTCACAGCTACTGCTACTTCGCATATTTGTTAGAGGATAAAAGGATAAAACGCTTGGTGTTGATCAACCCCGTGAAGAATATACCATGCATCCAACTCCTATGAACATCGTAAAGATGAAATTCATGTCTGCCCTAAACAGTGCTAGCGGTGAAATCTATTTAGAATTACAAATGATTTCAAATAAGTGTTTTCATTCCTTGAGATAAGTCTGGTGTTGATTAGCCAATTCTGAAGCAATGGAGAGCTTGGTGAGCTCGGGAACCGGTGGCCGAAATGGTACGCTTTGCAGGTCACCTCTAACCACTGTGCTATACACCTGTCATACTGCTATTAGGGAATACAACACGTGGTTAGAGGTGGAATGGGCAACATCTTGAGCCAGTAGATGTCAAGAGATAAAAGAATACGTTTTAGTTACTTAACAGTTGGTTGAAGAGTGACGAATGGCCTCTCACTCAATAATTAGGGATTTAATGAGTACACCATTTTTAATTTGCAGTAAAGAAATTTTATAAACACCTTTGTGTTATTTTTAAATTTGTAGGAAGTTAGGCCTGGGAACAAGGGGCTTGTTGATCACATACACGTTTTGCTGCCATCGACTGGCATAAATCATGCGCGAACGTTTCGAATTTATCTTTCATAGCTCAAGGGGTACATAGAGAATACGCCAACATGAAAGCCGCCAGTTTGAACGACAAAGCACCAACGCCTATGGAACTCACTTCCAGATGACGACTTCGATTCTTTCGAACTCGATCCTTCGTCGGAAGTTTTGTTTTTGAGAAATTTGAGCATAATCCTAGTCGGTCATTCGCTGCCGTACGCACTGTAGAAAATTGGCATGACGATCAGACAAACACGAACAACTATGAATAGCTGCTGAGCGACACAATGCGGAAGCACACAATGAGAAGGCGTAAGGAAAATACAAATTAATCGAGCGTGAAATAATATTTGTTCATAGATTTGAGCAATCGATGAATTATAGAGTTAGGTTTGTTTAGAGCTGTGGTTTGACGTTGCTTAAGAGAAACATTTCGTCCAGAAATCATGGGAAAAAGAGCGAATGAAAGCGATAGAGGCCAGATGCGTACGATGAAGTACCTACTGGCTTACTAGTCTAAAATTGCAATGGTAACAATTGTTATGTAGAGAGGTTTCAAAAAGAAAAGCTGAAAATCTACGAAAAAATGTTTTAAGTTATTAATTTGCAGCATTAGTGGCAGAAATAAGTAGGCGTGTAGACCACCAGGGAAGAATAAATGGCGAAGAGATGGCAGCTGAGTATAAACGGCAAACACGACGTGAGAATCAGGTGAGCTCAAGACATTCAGGATGAATTGAAGAAGAGCTTTGGAAAATGAATATAGAGACGAGAAAGAGAAAATGTAAATGAAGAACGAGTCCTACACACATTGATTGATTTTCCATGCATAAGCGGGACGAAGAGAATAGTGAGTGCGTCATGTTCGACGAGCACTTATGCTAATGCTTTCTCGCTTTGTCGACACTCCACACATGCGGGCCCGGCCGACGGAGTACGACTGCCGTGGAGATGCGTACACACTATATGATGATGATGATCCAAAACAATGGATAGTCGAAAACCCGAAAATAGCTCTGATAATAGATGTGTTTCAGATTTGAGAGAAATGGAGATGAGGAGTTGTAGCAGAGAACTATGAAATGCGAAAACGAGATTCTATAAAATGAGATTTTTCAGGCAAGAATTTCGTTTCGAGTCATTATAAGCAGGGAAGATTTGAAAGGTTGGAACGGATGCCAAATTGGGGGTAACTGATCGTTCTGTCGCTTCATGACGGTAAGCATAAAAATGTCCATGGAATAGGTGAGCTCCCGATGTAAAGAAAGCGTGAGCGCCTATCAACTTTGAGACAAGCACAGATTTTAACCTTTACTTAGTGCCCATTTTTTGTGGCAAGGTACGATGGGATGTGATTGCTGATGTCACCGCTTACGGTCAAAACAGGGCTCAGAGAGAGGCCTGCGCTAGGTCCTCTAGATGGTGCAATGAGCAGCACACGGACCTCGCGAAAGAGTAGGTGCGGGTCTCAGGCTGCGATTTTTGCTCGTACTTCAGCTAATTCGCGGCTAAAAGGTAATCTATCAAAATAATAGTGGCGCTAAACGGGTCTAGATTTAGCTGAATAAATCTATTGAGGGTAGTTGCGAGCCATAACAACAGATATCGGCAGTGAAAAGGCAGAAAACTTGAGAGAGGCATGAAGAACGAAGAAAATTGTGGTGTTTGGGGAGAGGCAGGATTAGTGATTTGATCGATGAGCGCAAATATCGGCACTTCCAGGAGTCAACATCGTCGTCATTTTGCTGCACTGCTTATTGTCACGAATCATTCGCTTCCATTTTGGTTCCATTCCCAAAATGACACTAAACGGGATCGATCGATCTGATCGATATCAATTATTTATAGTGAAGTGTGCCGAGCGGCATTGTCGTAGTAGACAGTTATCACTCACAGCGTGGCACGCATAATGTGAGACCTGCAGGAGCTTACGGTAGAGACGGTAACGGTGTGACGAGGGTAGAGTCGGAGCAACGTTGGCAGTCCTTTTGTGATCCGATTTCTTCACCTGAGACCACAGTGAGGAGAGGATAGGAAAGCTTGTCAAGTCCCTAACAACAGTTTCTCCTAAGTGTTGCAAGATGTAGAGGATGAGGAGACGTGGGCGAAGTGGTCCACTTATGTAATGAATGTCATGGCGATCTCCACATGAGAAAATATCTCATTTAAATTGGAGCGAATGGGAATTTAGACACACGAATGGCATTCTACTGCTCCCGGGTAGAGTTACAGTAATAGTGAACTTAGCGATGTATGTCCCTTGGAAACGAGAGGTCGGGAAGGGTAGGCACTCCATGATTGGCCCTCCAATATATGCTCTACTTCAGCCTCAAATAAGTGCATAGGTGACTATGAAGAAAGAGGCGGCACGAGTAATGGAGGCAAAGACCACGTTGGAATGGCGCTCCATTTGCGAACAATGAATGAATAAACTCGTATTCTCACTTCCAAATGGTTCCCAAATCGATATGCCTTTTCGTCGTTTCGGGCCGCATTGAAAAGGCCTACACTGGGTATTCGACTCGTTCGTATTTCGGGTGTTCGAACTACCAGAAAAGTTCCGAGAATGAAAAGAAAACTAATTGTTTGCGTGATTATTGACATGAAAGATGTAAACAGTGGTAGAATCACCTTTAGAGACGTAATATAATCCTTTTCACTACTTGAAGTTGATTATATAGAAACCAATCATTAGACTCGTTATGCAAGTGCTAGGGAATATTTTCATGATGATGGAAAAATTCAGGAGCGTTTGAAAAACTGAATGTTCCATTAAATCCCGAATGAGCATCGGACCGTATGGGGCTCCACTTGCAATGTGTCATTCGTTCGTCGCTGTCAATCAGGCGCCTTCATCTTCGGCACAAGAAATGGATGATGAGCTTGTGGAAGTTATGACGCCACTATGACCACTATTAAGATTATTCGTGATTGAACGTATCCGCTGACATTCTATTCTTTAGTTTTATGGAAATATTGGGCGGGTGCAATTGTAATTGCGATTTGCGCATTGTACGTATTTGCCGTTTGATATTGGAATAAATCTCAAACAAGTGTGGCTTTGTTATACGTCATTTAAATGCGACTTTTCCGGGTTTAGCTCATTGTTAATGACATATTACGTGCTGTTTATTTTATATTTATTTGAGACTATGGAAAGTACTAAACAAAAAGTAAATTGGATTGATTTTCTTATTCGAGTTTGAAATGGGTCTTAAAGCAGCAGAGACATTCGCTGTTCTTTCTGTCTATAAGGGAACAAATGGAAAATAGATCTCATTTGCAGGACACGAACTTTTCATAGGACTGTTGGTTAATCAATCAAAAGCTTGAATTCCTGGATAGAGCCCCACGTGGTCGTTTTTTCAAAACACCCTTGCATAGCACTTTAAAATCCAAAATAAAATTTTTACAAAACCACGTGTTTTTTCTCTCATCTCGCTTGTATTTCGCTGGATAAAAACTCATTCCTTAGAGTGCCAGAACTCATTCGATAGCACAAGTTTCGAAGAGCTCAAAAATATGTTTACTTTTTGATAAAGCTTTTTTGATAGCGCTGTAAAAGAAGGAAAAATTGGTGCATCACACCTCGTCGGGGAGAGCTCTTTCTTTAGACTATTAATAATCATTCGATGTCGTAAGTTCCAATGATTCCAACGCTTCGCTTATTTTTTGCAAATACCGCTTAGCAGAGAAAATCGATCGAATTTTACAATTTTGACGACCTTGTTTATCGGCCAGTCCGTGGGGTCGGGAGGCGAGGCAATCGGTAGTGCTTGAAATACAGTTACTCAATTGGGAATTTTTTTTGCCGCGTCGGCAGAAACTTTAGACAAAACGTATTATTCTTATCTACAGAAAATTCTTTACACGCTATCTGCTTTTCGTGTTTCCAGCGAACTATACTCGTATGGAAATGAAAGCGCACGGTGGGTATGGAACATAATTTTTTTCTGGATGTTACATTGTCATTAAAGCGTGTTTCGAAAAACCGGTGACCTGCGGCTGCAATCTCAAGTCTCAGCTTTTGAATGGATACTAACATCTCTACAAAAAGTTCCTCTCCATAAAATGACTTCGATCATTTAATTGTTAACTTATTATCAGAAAGAGCTCGATTTGCAACTCCAACAACGCATTTGATTGAGGAACTGCTATCGAAAGTGATGTGCAGTGGTGGCACAAAGAGTTTCGTAAAAAAACAATCTTGAGGATGAGAATCATAGTGGCCGGCTATAGGAAGTTGATAACGACCAATTGAGAGCAACAATCGATTTTGATCCTCTTAAAACTACTTGAGATGTTGCAGAAGAAAAAATCAATCAGTCCACGGTCGCTTGCCATTTGAAGCAAATTGGAAAGATGGAAAATTTTGGTGCAAAAGTAACCGCGGTTAAATTACAGCTTACCGACAGCCACATGTCGACGAACACTTCAAAGTTGAATAAATTGGGCTGGAAAGTTTTGCCTTATCCACCATATTCGCCGGACCTTGTGTCCACTGATTACCACTTCTTTAAGCCACTCGACATCTTTTTGTAGGAAAAACGCTACCACAATCAACAAAATGCAGAAAATGCTTTCAAGATTCTTTGAATTCCGAGGCACCGATTTTTATCCTAGAAGAATAAAAAACTTGTTCTTGTTGGCAAATACATGTTGATGCAATGGCTCGTATTTTGATTCATATGGTGTGTCTGAACTTGGCATAATGATTATAAAATTCACGGTCCGAAATCGCAATGACTTTTGCAATGACGTAATTTTAGTTGTTTAGAGAGAAAATTAAATTGACGACATACACGTGAAACTCGGGTTAAACTTTCGACTATAAGTAGTATTTGAAGATATTCTGGATTTGTAGGAATTTTCAAATGAAGATGTCAACCTGAACGAACGACACATATGTGACAATGCGCATTGATTTGAATGCATACATATCAAGGATGATTGGGATTTTCACTGTTGCATAGACGTACATCACTTTTTGGCAATAGCTACCATGTAAAATCAGAATCCCTGGAATGTAGAATTGTTAGGTCATCTATCGGAATTCTACCCAGTTGGACGCGATGTTCTCAAATGCATCGTTAATGTTTGTGGTAACTGCATTTTTGCCCAAAACCTTGGGCATGATCCTCTTCAGTCTTGGAGTTTGGAATCTCATGTATATGTATAAAATATAAGAATTAGAAGTATGAAGTATCCAATACTAACTAACTCCCGGAGAATGCTCCATGCATTCGACTTAATGAGATGTGGTATAATCAACTGAATAGATATCTAACTTCTATACAGAATTTCGATGGCTACAATGTCAGTGATGATATTTTTTCAGACAAGTCCAGTAGCAAATATTCATCAACAGACGCCATGTGTTTTTCATAGCACATGTAACTACTGCGCTACACGTGCATCTTAAATACTAATGATATCAACAAGCTTCGGCGTGAGACATTTTCGATACAAAAGAATTCAATAAAATCCACTTTAAAAAATTGTTAGATATAAATTGTATAGATTACGGACACGTTGTACACATTCGATAGTCACTACATCACCACTAATCTGTAGCTCGTGCTCCGCTACTTAAACTTGAAAGGCTATAACCCGAGCAGAGATCCATTCGAGTATTTTAACACCAGCTCGCGCGCCGTGATCAAAGCATGCTCCGCAGTATCAGCTAGCATCAACACTTTTCGCACCCATTGTATTTGTCATTATTGTCCAGGATACACCGGTGTGTGGCCTGTGGAATTCTCTCATGTGCATTGGGTGGGAGGATCAATATCAGCGTTGAATGAAGTGGACGTTAGCGGTCATTTTATCATAGATATCCAGTGCTCTTTAATGTCTTGGTATTACAGACATTAGATAGTAAAAATGTACTTTACAGAGTTCATTTGCTTGAAAGCACCATCACATCATCGCAAATCTCCCTGCATTAGTAGCCTTGAGACGGCAACATGTCATTACAATAAATAAAAATTCAATACAAACAGAAAATAAGAATGCAAAATTGGAAATTTCAGCTATTCCTTTTAATACGAATGAAATTTTGCTGATATTATAATCTTTTGGAAGCATTCTGATGATGAATCGTTGTTATAACTGTTCATCCACTTATGAGGGATTTAATCTGCACTCCTTTTTCTCTGGCTCCATGTGCAGTTAGAATTTTCGCATTGTAAAGCTTATTTTTGTCGATGCACAAATGAATCGTAACAATGATCCTAAAAGTTTCAATGAATCTTTTCAGCGCACTTGAATTTTTTCGCCTTTCACAATAATCGAAGGAATAGTTAGAACCGCACTGAAAGTAGATTTGACAGCTGAAGCATTTATCTGATAGCCGTTGACATTCAGATAAGTGATGATTGGAAGACAAACACGATTTCTTCATTACATACGAGAAGACAGCCTTTTTTAACATTAGTAGAACTCTGAAAGTCACTAGAACAGAGGAGTTGTTTACAACCTCACACAATGCTCAAGATGATTGGACTGCATTTAGTAGGAAAATGGTGGTCGGTTTCCGTTTTACACTAACTTATCTCAGCTGATGTTGAATCTTACTAGTTAGAATAGAATCCATAATATTCTGGAAACTTCTTGCTTACATAAAATGAACTATCTTATTCTGCTAAGATGAAGTTCTTATTCTCTAGAGGCCGTGACACATAATTTTTTACGCCTCGCGTCAAAGCTCTTTCTGAACACGAAAGCAATTAGATAAACGGGATTTCGTTAAGCAAGACAAAATAATGTTATCTCATGCAGTTTAAATTTGCAGCTGCTGTATTTTGAACTAGAAGCTTTGAAACTCCAATTTACATCTTAAGTTGTTCAAAAGTTCTAGTTAAATCAGTAGATAGGGTCCCTCTTACAGACTATATGATACAAAAATTCTCAAATATTCTTCTGATGAGAAATGGTCCTCTTTGACCGAAAAACCGGCTTCGAACGTGCCAGGCTTCAGTGCGCATTTGATCTTATTCGCAAAACCAACAGTATAATAGGCTTTATTTGATATCAGTCAAATTTTTTTCTGAACAAGTACGTAAGAAATCTAAAAAAGAAGTGCATCTGATTGATCAGACGTTCTTTTTTTCTCCATAATGGACGAGATGGAGGAAATCGATTACAAAAGTTCTTCAATCGGCAACAGAAATAATACCCATTAGTGAGGTCTTCTTCGTGTTACACAACAATCAAAAGATGAAAGAGCGTTGTGAAGAGCTCATCAAAGTATGCGGGTTGAAGAATTGCGATTGTTTTTAGGTGGACAGTTTATGGCTAGCCAGCCAGTCAGTCAGTTAGTGATTTTGACTCTGCGTTTGAAGGAAGAATAAGGTAATGTTTTTCAATAGACAAAATAAGATTTAATAATTGTTAGACTTCCGTATGAGCACGCGTACACAGTATTTGATCAAGGAAGACCAAAGAACCGGTAATTGGACAGCTACAGAATTCGAAGAGAAAAATGTTCTACTGATCACCAAGACTGCCTATAACCCCTTCAGATTATACAAAATGTTTACGTGGAAAACCATCGTGAAAATAGAAGCCTGTCAAGCGCTCACTGTGACAAGCGACTTCCTGGATGTGTATGGGAACCACAAGATGTAAACAGTTGATGGTAGATGCTATAACTTATTTCGTCCCTTTTCACCTATGTTTACAAATGCACCGATAATAATTGTAAGGAAAGTAATAAGGTAAAAAATTAATTTTAATAGTTGGCACTGCAGGTGATAGCGGAGAGGTTTTAGGAAAATAAACCTAATTCATAACCATTCGAAAAAGCGAAATATAAAGTCGACAAATTATTGCAGTCTCGGTATAACAAATGTGTTGCACTAACATACTACTATTTTTACAAGCATTCCTATTGAAATCCAACAGAAAATACCAATGACGCAGTATTTGATTTACTGGTAGCAAAGTCCAATATAAACAACTCAGCACTTATTGATTTCTCGAAAGTAAAAAATTTACATCGTTCTTAAACCCTAAGGAAGCCGCAGTTGACCAACTCATATTGATTTTGCGCTATCCAGTAAGACGAAAAGTCCGTAGAGCGTGATACTGCCACCATTAATAGGAGTATAACATCGAAAAAGAAGCTAAGTTTTCAAGAGATGAATTTTTCGGGAATGAAACAGATTTGTATTCATTTAACCACTTTTAGTGGCGGTATGATGTTTTAGATATACCCAATGACGTGGAGAGATGTAAAAAATTTCGCATTAGTGGGACTCGAACCCGCATTTCACCCTATCCGGGGCACATGATCTAACCCGTTGTACTACTGACGCCTGTTTTGACAGATAGATGCGTTATAACGTAGAAAGAGTGGTGGAAAAACAGGATTCGATACTGCAGCGGGTTAGACAGGCCCCTGGATAGGGTGAGATGCGGGTTCGAGTCCCGTCTGACGCAAAAGTGTTGCACATAACTCTACATCATTGAGTTCAATTTTGGAAATTCTGGACTCGGTCTTGACAAGATATGAAGAAAAATGGAAGGATTTCATGTATTACGCTAGAAATCGTCAATGATGGGGCGAAAGTGAAGAAGCGTCAATTGCTAGAGATTTTATTTCTTCTATATCAGTAGTAAATATAACGAGAGGAAGAGAGAGGGGGAAAGAGGGAGAGAGAAGAAGAAAGAGGAAGAGAAAGAGAAAGAGGAAGAGGAAGAGAAAAAGAAAAAGGGAGAGGAGAGGAGAGAGAGAGAGAGAGACTGAGCGATTGTAGAGGAACAGTAAAATATGTGTGTCGTCTAGTTGTCTGTCTATTCTTGTGAACCGACTCAACAAATTTCGCAGAATGTAGCACTTCTATCATTCGGTTCTTTGTCGCGAATCGGCCATCCAACAATGGTCTTCGGATTTTCGCTTGGGATTACTTTGGAATAACAGGTTGAATAGGTTTTCTTTTCGCTGCAATCCTGGGTTGTGTCTACTGGAGCATTCCAAAATAATAACCACAGGCAGTCGTCACTGCCCTATAAGAATGAGAACAAACTTTTCACAGCAAGTGTCAAATCACACAAATAAGAGGAATAGAAAGCTTGGTTGGCCCGTGGAGAGATTGAAATAGCTACCATATGTGCACTGCATGACATCTCTAGTCACTGCGCTTCCCACGCTCGCTTATAATTTATAGATATATCGTGAAATACAGAAAAGTGCTGACAAGTATAAAGACGCTAACATAACGGCAAAGCAGACAAAGTAGTAAGGCAACATTACTTTCCACAAGTATGGGATTCAAACAGCGTTGTATCATTTATGTTCGATGGGATATGTATGTTTACTTAGTACGGTTCGAGACTGAAGAGATGAAGCTAAGTAGCAAATCTGCGTGAAGATTGATTTCAAAGAAAAGTCCCCGGATTTGCAAACTTTTCCGATGATATCGGTCGCGCTTAGGATATCGAAGGAATTTGCAGTGATCTCAAGATAATGGCGTAGCGCACCATTAAAGACGATAACAATAGAGCTTGAGAGATTTCAGACAACTTTCAAAAGAGATTGCATTTGTTAGAAAACAGAATAACAACGAATTAGCCATATTCCGTATTTATTTTGTAGGTCAAAAAAGAAAATTACGCTCCTGTAAAACTAATTGAAATTATCAAGTCATGGTGCGTGATACTACATTATGCAGTGCAAAAAGAAAGGTTACGAAAACTCGACTATAGTTATAGCAAGAATAAACTGACAGAAGAACGATAGAGTAATTTCTTTTCTCCTTGAGCCTACGTATCAGTGACTTGGATGATTTTTTATTGGGGTTATAATATGCAAAACAATGAACGGATTAGCAGATTCTCATAAAACACAAACGTAGACATTCTAAGTTAATCGACTTCTTGATGCGAAGTTTTGAAAGTGATAGAGAAAGTCATTTAGAAGAGAAAGAAATGAAGTAAGACAGAAAGAATCAACGAAAACGATGACGTGTTGAGCGTCTTGTCATCTTAGAGTTGGGAATTCATCGAAGAAGAGCAGAGAAAATGATGGTAGTAAAGAGGGTGGTCCCAGCGCTCGTGTGCTTAACAAAAGATGGAAAGAGCTGTGGATTGTCAAAACAATAACCGAATTGGCAGACTTTAGATCCACTTGTTATGATTTTTAATACTAAGTTAAGTGTCTCAGTACCGTAATCTGCCGAATGTATTTGTGGAGAAAACGGCGTTTAAGACGCACTGAGTAAAACAAAAGAAAAAAAATGGAGTTAGACTGTGGAACGACATGCTGATTGCTTAGTAGATTATAAACAGAAGGAGACTTAAGGGTGTTTGCATAAAAATTTCAAAAAGCAAATGGTTGAGAAACTAACGTAACTGCGCTAAACATGAGATGAAGATGGAAAGACGATGTGGATTAGGAATAATGAAGAATTTCGAAAAGCTAATTGCAGTGCTTTCGGGGCGCAATTCAATAGAAGAAACTCCTCCACTACGAGACTGAAATGCAATTTTCCACTTCTCCCATTATGGCGTCGAGCACTGCAATAAGCAGTCGACAATCGCCTGAGGGATAATGACGGCCAAATAATAAACTAGAAAGTATTACAATTAAATATTGAACAAAGAGACCAAAGATCACGAACGAGACGGGTCACATGGATGGAACACTTACAAAAAAAATAAGAGCGTGATTCGCTCTAATCAATGATTCACTTATCAGCAAGAGTCCGATTGCGGGCGAAAATCATCGCATCAACCATCAAAAAGCGACGAATGGTGACAACGAATTGTTCTATTCTTCACTTCAATTGCTTACCAGTATGACACATATCTATTTGACAGATCGGCAGTGATGAAAGCCTACTGCTTTTGCGACAGAGTACATAATAAGAAAACTTGCTTTTTTTAGATCAAAATCTTACACCTGTGTTGGTTAGCGCTGTAGTTGGTTTTGAGTGAATCATAGATACATACATAAATGAGAGCTGTAAAGAAACACTCCAGACCTTAAGTTGCCGATACTTGGTTGGAAATATGCCAGGCAAAATCATCAATATTACTGACGAGTGCTAATTCCTTATTACTTTGCGCTTAGCTTGAAATTATGAACGCATTCGGCATATGACAAGAAATTGATTTCCAAAGCAGAGACATATGTTGACGATTAACTCGAAGGTTACATCACTGATTAATCCGAGATGGTAAACTCAAGTAAGCTGCTAGAATCATTTAGAATCAGCTAGACTGAGTTTACAGAGAAACGCGACCACCACTGGTGAAAAGCCCAGGAGCCAGGCAGCCACCAGCAGCAGCAACAACAGAGAGTTGTGTAACAGACAAATATCGACGCAACGGGCTAGGATTAAGGCAGACCAGCGACTGCTGGCGCTGCGCCGCTCTGGGATCACTCCCGAAACCTACACTATGCATGGCCGCACGGGAGGGACACGGACGTCTCTCCGACTCCTCCACTGGTAGCGCGCCATGCGCCGATTTTGACGACAAACTCGATCAAGTGGGTGGCTGGATGGCGGCTGTCCTGTAGAGTTCTTCAATTTCCGCCGACCATAATTAGAAGCAGAAAGGTATGAACTGCAGAATTTTGGAAGTAATAAGTGCAGTCTCAACTGTTTTTGCGTATTCAGAAGTAAATGTACTAGCAAATGTGAAATATGTAAATTAGAACACCTGTAGTAATCAATGACAAGCGACAGAAGTGAACTGTTGCTGTGAGAAAGATTGCGAGATCCGGGAGAGCAAGAAGAACTGATAAAAATGCCGAGTTTATTTATGATTTTCAAGGAAATGGTGTTGTCAGTCAAGTGTTTCCGGATTTGGAAACGCCACAAATTAATAAGTAATCAGTCGGACGGACAGTCCGTCGGCTCGTTGCGATAACTAGAAGAGTGACGCCATACGGTCATGTTACTTACATAATAGGCGAAGAGTTCAATGAGTTCAAGGGAAGTGACTAAGTATAGGTTTAGCGAACTCTGAGAAATAGCGGAGGTTCAAGGTTTCAAAGAGTGAAAGAAAGTTGCAGAAAGAAAGCAATCATTAACTAGATATGCGGAGATTCATGAAGATGAAGCTTGAATAAACGATGTACTTTCCCAAAGTGATCCGATTTGAAGAATTTCAAGTGATAATTGAGAATCTGATGTGTGACTTTTTAGTCATAAGAGTAATCGACTGATTACAGAGTTGTAAAAGACAGATGTACAAGTTGAACGTAGAATGAAATGCTAACAATGTGTCATCGTGCACTAGAAACAACATTATGTAGTAAGCGAGACATTATCATTGAGAAAGCATTATACGGAGAAGAAAGGCGATGAAAACGAATTGATTTTGGAAGGGAAGAAATGACAGACATAGGAGGAAATGTGACTGAACATGCTTTGACGAGCGTCCTTGCAACTCGCTTTTGTTTTGACAATGATGGGACGAACGACAAGCATTGAATGATTGTTTGCTGAACATAAGCACAAAATCGAGCAAAAAATGACGTCAAGAATGCGAACGATCGCATTATTTGCCCAGACACGACAGAAAAATCATGAATACCAGTTTGACTAGATTCAATGATTTGTGTGGTGTCAGTCGGAGCTTTTAAAGATACGTGGCAAGTCGTTGAGAGTAAGACATACTTAGAATAGAGGACGCCGAGATGTGAAAGAGCGAAGTGGGCACGATCAAGCATATTTTTCAAATGGAAGACGAGGATAAGCTGCAAATTGTTCGGCCAAAACAGCTTAGACATACGCGGAGAGTTTGAGAGAAGATTCGGACACAAATGAATCGACAGCAGCGGCAGCAGATTCAGTCGGCGCCCCTCTGGCCATTTGCTTATTCTTCATTCTTCTTCGACATCATCTAGTCTTCTATAGCGCCTCAATTGGTCTATACATCTTTAAGCGCCAATCTTCTCCGAGTAAAAGAACGCTACATCTCGAGATAACTTGGCAGTTCTTCATTTCGACTCTTCAAAATCTACCATTAGTTTTTCGTTTCCTTTTTTTCCTTAGATGTCTCTATTTTGTGAGGCCCTAGGTGAGCATTACACGATGAGACCCGACGCATTATGTGCATCGATTGTGGCCGCTCTAGAAGGTTGGTCAGTTTTGATATTAAGCATCTTTTGGAAGGTAATACGACTGCTTTCAGGTACTGCCCGCTTGAGATAGTAGAACGTACCGTTGAGAATGCATTCGGAAGACGGAAGGCAATAACCTATTAACAGAACCCAAGAGCATGGAGCTATTTTAGACAGGTGATTGCTAGCTGTCCAAATTTGAGCGAAAGTTGTTCAAATAATCATTAAAATTCTATTCTGTAACTGTGGAGAAAGGCCGTAGACCTGTGATTGTTGCTAGACGTCGGTGAAGTCAAAGGCCAATCGAGTTACTCTAATATAAGACGACTATATTGGAAATCAGGAAAACATTTCTTAAAGGCACGTCGATCAACAACGTGGAGATAAAGACGGCGGCTTTCCGAGGGAGATCCTCGCTTTCAAGTGAACACTGTTTGAATTGAATGAGGTAATTTCTTGTTGATGTTACAATCGAATACTTTCATCTACGTCAACAAGAAGTACGAGGAAAACTCTTTGAATGTTTGTCTGCAAAGATTCAGAGGTTTTTTTTCTGATAATAGACAAGGAAATGCAGAAAATCTGTACGAAATATGGTTTTGAGTGTAGGATTGAAGCATTAACAAATCGCTACGATATTAAGTACTGTTCCCTTTACATTCACTGTAAGGTCAAAGAATTTTCAATGAGAGAACTAAGTGTAATCACTTCGCAGTCATGAAATGTGCATTGACCTTTTGACGACCGTGGGCACAAATTTCTATACCTACGGTATCGCAAATACAGCTTTCTAGAGCAAAATAATTTAAGAGGCCCTCAAGCTGTTTCTTAAACTTTTTTCGATTTTATAAACCGAACAATGGAACGACGATCTCAAGAAACGAATTCGCCCTCTCAGTCCCTACTGATTACTGATTACTGAATAAAGACTGATTACAATGCGACGACCAGCTAGCCACGCTGTGATTCGTTGATCGTCAGGAGGTCAACGAAATTACGCAATGATTCCGAGTATGTATATGTGTTCATATGTAAATGAATAAATATAGATATATTCAAGAACATGTGTATATATGCTCTGTGTATATGTAGTGTGTACACGTACATATGCTCATAAATGGAGCTGGAATATAAATGGAATTTATAAAAAATATTGTTAATATATTACTACAATATATTATAGTATATTATATCAGTATATTACTGTAAATGTCAAAAAAATATGAATTAAAAATAAAAATAATTCCTGTAGTAAAAAATTAGAAACTAGTAAAAAATAATTGAAATGTATAACAACAAATTGCCTTTTGTATGGAAATGTGCATACGTAGTGTGTACACGTACATACAAATATATGTATATATATGTATAAATATATATGTTATATACATGTATATATATATATATATATATATATATGAATATGTCTGCATATACATATGTATATATTGTCTACGTATTCACACGTACGTAAATTATACATATATATATATATATATATATATATATATATATATATATATATAATATGTGTACATAAATAATGTCTGCAAGAGTGCGTGTGATTGAAGGTATATTGTGTAGTTGTGTGCACATGTGTGAGTGTGTGTATATGTTTGTGTATGCAGTGGTTGTAAATTTGCAGTCAGAAAACCAGCTTGACGTATCGATCGAGCACATTCGTATCAGCAGAGCGCATCTTGCCGCTGTCGAGAAGAGGACGATCAACGTCGAGAGCGAGAGAGATAAGCGAGAACAACGATCGCCGTCCGATCCACGAAAAGCTGAGTGCTTTTGGACAAGCAAACACCGCACAACACAGCATCGGCTCTGATCGCTCGTCGCCGAAATGCAAAGCTCAGACTGATCGCTGTAGACGAGGTCGATGCTGACGGGCCGATTGCGACAAGGTGACTGGCACGACATCGGATGCTGTTTCATAGATTCGAGCCGGTGATCATTGCCGTCAAGCTGGCTGACTGGCCTTGGCCGCATCTAGCAGTATCCTATTGCAATAATTCGACTCGATTTGGTCAATTAAATCCATGCCATGCGAATGAACGATCACTGCGGTTGTGATTATGCCGACGGTATGCAAACGCTAGTCTCAAATAGTCTTGTCTAACAACCTCGTGTGAGCTCTGTTTTCAAAAAAGCCATTAGTCATCACAATATTCTGTTTAGGTATAGCACATTACATTACAATACATTATAGAGCGCATTGGCGCAGTGGTTAGAGGTGCTCTGCATCGCACACAAGGTCAATGGTGCGATCATGCGCTCATGGCTTACCAAGCCATCCATCCCACCGGGATCGGTAAATTGGTACCAGACTGGTCTCAGGCTTGCCTGGGAGGATAAGCGGCACTGACTCAGTATTAGCGGGAGGCCACCGGGAGTCATTGTTAAGGCCAGAAGTGCATTCAATCACCTCAAACGAGGTTAAAAATTAAAGACGAATGCATGGCGCATCCCTCAGAGATTGATCAACGCTGAAAGCTTTATCCTTTATCCTTTTATAGTACATTAAATATTCATTTGTCAAAGAAATTTTTAGACACCACTATTCCTAAATCGATTGTTTCTCAAATAAGGCACAAATCACAACATGGGAGGCGTTAGAAGGGCCCAGATCGTCATAGTTTCCTGTTAATCGAAGCCTCCATTCTGACCAGCTAAAACATGTTAAAACGGCGAGACTGTCACAGTACTCATTCACGCTCAAAAAGCGATCGTTGCTCTTTATGGGCTTTTGAGCAATAGAAGCGACAAGGCGTTCGACTTTCATGAATACCTGAGAGTCGATTTTGCCAAGCATCTTAGAGGTGGTCGAATAGCACATTTAGTCTTTACGACGGCTTTATCGAATGCGGAGAGACGTAGCGTTTGATTTGTTAGAGGCTGGATCGACGACGATCATATGTGCATTGCAGAGCGTCTTCAACCAGGCGCATACTTTTCTTTTTTCTTTTCTGACATCGCACCTTATACAAGAACTTGAGTGCCATAGTGACTCAATTTAGTAAAGATGTGAACCGATACATTTCCATCCAACTCATTCATTATATTCTTAGAAATGGTTCCTTCCACTGAGTTCTGGAAAAGCCATGCCATGTGGCTCTTAGGATGCCATTATTAGCATTTGCAGACTATCGTTGCCCGTTTGCGAAGCGGTGGGAAGTTGTCCTTTTGATTTCTTTGATGTTATCTAGATTTTCAGATAAAACTGTCAAAATTTTTCTTAGATATGGTGAGGAATGGGCTTCACTAATTTAGGACAATAAGAAACATTAACAAGATGCAATGAAATGGTATACTGCCGAAGAAGTGCGTGATAGATGAGTATTGTGTCAGCCACAGAACTTAGTAATGCTATAGTGCATCAGTTATCATATATTGAAGATTACTTTCCTTGGGCCTGCTCAATGACAGAGAGAAAAAGAGAGGAATGATGAGAGAGAAAGCTAAATCGGTATGGGTGAGTTCAAAACTATGACCTGCACGTAAGTAATTTACGTCAAAACCGAGCTGAATTCCTGTATAACGAAATGTTTGGCGGTTAAAACACGGAAAAACTGCATAGGCATGCAGAACTGATGACAACAAAAAGCAGAACATGAGTAAAAAAATCGCCTTACTTCTCATTGCAGCTGTGACAGTGGCGCGACCATTCGAATAGACAATGGCCCCACCGCCGGCGGAGACCGTTTGGGGACTAAAGTCCTTGCGGTTCTGCGACTGTGTCGTCGCAGTGTTTCCCATCGTCTCCTCGACTTCAGAATATCGTGACGTCCAACAAATCCTCGACAAGCGATCGAACAGGTAGGCAATCCGCCAAGTTAGCAGTGCACAGAGGGAGCAACAGCTGACACTGTCAATGACGCAGCAAGAGTGTTGCCATCGTGAAACACATCTCGGCCAGAGAATACTGCAATACAAACGCGAGTACAAAATGATAAAGCAGAAATAAGCGGTTCACGAGCAGAGGTGACATATTTCAGAGAAAGCGTGATAAGGGAAATGTGCGAACGTGATGCTAAAAGACTAGAAACTGGCGAATAGTAGTGTGATAAAAATAACGATATTGACACGGCTTACATACGTGTACTGCGAGTTTATCTATTGGAACAGTGCACTGTTCCTTGTTCAAACACACGTAAACAGTAAGAGACCTATATATAATAAATATGAGTTGTGCAACATGAGCAGTAATACAAAGTAAAAAGCAAGCGATATCACTTAAGTAGACACGTGAGCATCCACGGAAGTACAAATGATCGTGTCAGATTTCACTTGTCAAAGTGCGTCCGCCATGGCTATCTTATTTCACCAGCGATATTCATCATAGAATGCAAAAAATTTAGCGTCGACATTTCTCGGCGGAGGATTCCACAAAAGTTTTCTTTTCCGTATATCACGAAGGACGAAGTGAATCTCGAAGATTAAGAGCGATGATGACTGAATGCAATCCAGAAAAAGGTCACTTTCTTGACGCAGGTGGTTTCCGAAGTTAGCAAGATTGATTATGCATGCTTTCCCAATACTTAAAGGCTACATATTATTTGAGATCTGGTTTTTATAGCAAAATAAAACCTTGTAATAAGATACCGCTGATTAGAAGAATTGCTAGCCGTTGTCATTTCAACATTTAAACAAAGACATAAAAATGTCATTGATTATCATGCTACACTCATAACTGTAAAAAAAATCCGTAGCAAAGGAACGTGCTCTTCAGATTCTTAGCAAGTGCTTGTCATGATTAAATTTCATTTCACAATGTTAAGAGATCACCTGATAGCAACATGAGCTCTTGTGACTGAAGTCCGACGCTAACCTCGTATGAGCGAGAGGAATTACTCGTATGGACGTCGCGATGTTCATAGGACTTGACGACAGATACATTTCACCAAATTTTCCTTCTCATGAACGGCTCTACAATGGGTGGACGGGCCTTCTTTCCTCATCCTCTTAAGTGCTCGCATGGTATGGTGAGCGAAATAAAATCCTAACGACCTTGTCATCAAAAACTTCGCATCACATCAAAAGCGATGTTAAGAAAAAAGTGTAAATTATTTATTTTCGGTGAATGAGAATGACAATAAGGTCAGACAAAAATTGTAATTAGTACTCAAACAGAAGCAGTGTTTAAGGTGTAGCACTGCCTTTTCGAGGCTGCGTTACACAGTAATAGACGAACTATGACATTGATTGCTGATTCAAAAGTGTCCAGTTTTACATCCGACACAACAACGGTGGGTTGACTAGTCGAAATTACTTCTCTCGGAGATTGAAAAGCTCAATCATGGAAGCAGCGTGTAGTGGCAATTGATGTTATAAATTCGAGTGCTTTAAAGGGATGTAACCCTTAAGGAAAAGCAGAACAAGACAAACATTGAAATTTATTGGCTGAATAGTGCAACATAAGCTTAACACAATGACGACGAATGCTCGCTGAGTGGCATGATGGAGGACTGAGGAGTGAGAGTAGAGCGAAGCACCACTAGGAGACAGGTGTAATGTGGTAGCATCGACGGCGCTTCCTAGATCAGCTGTGAGCGCCGACTGTTGCCCGCTCGGGTAGCTATTGAACCAAGTGAGACAGGTCCATTGTCGCATAAACATATAGATACCTACTTACTTACTTAGATACTTAGATGGTCCGCCTTCACTAGTTGTGCAGACTCCAGCACATATTCCAAACGGTATATTGCTGGTCGTGTATATAATATTCCTTGCTTTCCTAACGTAACCTTACAAGGGCTTTTTCAGGTCTGCATGATGTCCTTTCCAAGGAATGGATTTCGGCGACGGATCCTCGGCCGGATTTCCTAGTAGTTGATTCAGAGATGGTGTTAGGCCGAAGTCAAAAGCAGAGGTAGAAAAGAAAATTAAGCGACCGCTCACGAATGATGTAAAACCAAAATTCATTCCTTAGATAGATACCTAAGTGTACTTTATTCTAAAAAATTGCTGCACTGTCTTTAGAACATCTTCAAAATACTATATGAATGTGTGAACCAGATGACTCGATTTCTCCCATTAAGTCTACGCTTTTACAACTACCTGAAGGCGTCAGTGCTTCACAGGGAGCAATACATTAGTGTTTAGTATGATCAACTCATGAATCTCGTCACCAAAACCGATTTCTCCACCAACCTATTGCTTCAGCGTGGCTGATCATCGCAGTGAAGTCAGAAATGGTTCAATAATGTGCAATGAGTTCTGATGCGGCGAGCTATTTATGAAATCGCCGTTCTATGCTTCGGTTTATGAAATAGGAAAGGAGCCTAAAATGGTCTTAAGAGGCCTAAAGCAAGTTATCAATCTTGTCAACTTTGTATTGTGGGATTGATCAGCAAGGAATATTTGATCGTTTGGCAATTCTGAAGTTGAAGAAAAGTCAATTTTATCGAATTGAAATGGTTTTAAGAAACTTAATCAAAAGGCCATATCTACAAAAGACCCTAGAGATTGCTATGGAAAGGGTTGAGAGAAAGCTTGCCTTCAGCAATCACGACGATTTTTTGAACAGTGCACGTCTACTTCTTACGCTTGCTTCGGCTTTGTGGTATAAAACGCGTTGATTAACATCTTTTTTGCGACCACAATAAAAGCATCGAAACATTTCTAACTGGTATTGCTCCAACCTTACTTGCACTCTAGAACAACAAGTTTCGCGGACAAGATGAAAAAGCTCTAAAGCTTAACCAGAGCGGAAATTTTGACTAAGAAGTTGCCTTGAACTCATTCTCAAATTTTCTAGCATATATATACATACATGTATATATATATATATACATGTATATATATACATATACATATATACTTGATAGGAAATTACATATATGTGCTTGTATTTGTACATATATGCATATAAATATATATATGTATATATATATATGTATATATATATATGTATATATATATATATATATGTTTAGATATATGCGTATATATGCATGCTGTTTTGCACTGTATAAATTCTTCATGTTACAAACAATTTGATTTTCAAGTACAATGCATTAGAGCACTCATGCTGGTTCTTTGACAGACGATGATAGTGCATGTTTCTATTTTTAGCAGCGTGGGACAAATGTGTTATTGCTTTCTTTTCTTTCCATTCGACACACCCGTGAGATGAATTGCGCCAAAATACAAGTTTTCCATTCGTTTCCAGTTATATCGTTCTTTTTTCGCGTCCCAATATATATCGATCTGACTATTTTCGTCCCAAATCTTTGTCATTATGAAGAAAATCCTAATCGTTACCAGTTTTGAAATGAAAATTTATTTTTTGCGAGCCAATGACGCCACATACAGCGCCAATACTGTTCATTTTATTCATTTTTTATGACTTGTCGTCACAACTACACTGCAGATGCCAGCATTTCTGTATTCAATTCATTTCCTCGCATCCATTATTCTCATAGGTCATAAAATTTACGTGTGCGTTTGGCTAATCTCAAGGATTTTGCTTTCATCATAAATATCTCTGGTTGCTGAACGTATCGGTTCATCCTAAGGCCCTGGGATAGACAGACCAGATTCTTCGTTGGATTGCCGGGAGTGAACTGTTCTTAGACATTCGATACTACGTTCTCGATCCCTGTGGGATGAGAGGCTTGGTGAGCTCGGTGTGGGAGTGAACCAGCACAGTGCTTGTGTTTGTGGCATCCGCTATTCTGCCTGCTCCTATCAGGCTAGAGGCTCACAGAATACATATATATATATATATATATATATATATATATTTAACAGAGAGGAATAATATCCATATATTCTTGGGAGTATATTCTGTTACTGTTAAACCGACAGCAGCTGATTTAGAAGAACGATGTTTTAGTATAACAGTGTAATCATTACTACGAAGTTGATTGGCGGGAAAATATAGTTGATTGTATAGGTTAGGAAGAATTGAAGACGACAATCAGAACGAGAATGTAAAGAAACTCAAAAAGGAACTTGATGTAAAAAACAGACAATGAACTCTGGAAATGCCAAGAATAGATGCATCAGTTCTTCTCATTAATCATGCACTGGACCAAGGAACACCAAAGATTGTATGGATTACCGTAACCCAGCAGAGGTTTTTCTGACATGATTGATTCAGTGGCTGGCGTTTGTCAGCAGAGCTTTTAAGTTTTCTACGTTTATTCTCTCATTTAATGACCTAAATTTCATGATCGATGCTATTTTAGTCTGTAAAATGAGCATCTGCACGACAGCACTTCAACGCGTGATGAGCGACTTCGTGTCGGTCGGCATACGGATACGCGTACATACCCTCTACTACATATGTACTAGATAAACTTAATGACATCTGAGGAGCGTAAAATAAACACGGTGTCTTTGTCACAGGATGTCGTGAACAAAGCAAGGATACCGCATTTTCAATGGGTAGAGGTCAAGGTATTGCTATTATCGCCAGTGTTTCTATTTTTATCGTTTTTATCAATAAAAAGTGTAGAACTGGAAGGTATTATTGCATTTCTAGAAGAATAGATAACAAGAATGTTGGCTAGTTTATGGGGCTATGAAAAAATGCTGAGCAATTTCAACAGTGTGTTTGAAATCATTTGGGAACACTTCGACACGTCAGTGTAGTATAGGAAGAGTGGAAGAAGGGTAGAGAACATCACAATTTTCTACGTTTTTTTCTGTATTTTATGATGTTAGGCAATAGCTTAATGATGCAAACCAACAGGCATTTACTTTCATATGATTCTGGAACGGGGTTATGATCCTAAGAGTACGAAAAGTCGAAGAGAATCTGAGAGCTGCTAAACGTGATTAAATCTGCTATAAACCGTTGCAGTTCTATGGTGCAGTTTATGCATATTCGATTTACATTGAGCATTCAACGATAATGAAGAAATATTTTTATCCTAAACGAAAGTTTTGGTACTGGCGTCGTCAATTGACGCTACACCGTAAAAATATATTCAAGAATTTCTTGCTTCCTTATGAGGCGTTTATTGTGCCGGTCTTCTACCACTTCACGTCAATCCAGGAAGTCACAGCCCGGCTCGTCTCAGCAACATTCGGAGTATTTAGTAGATGAATATAAATCTTATAAAGAGACCTTATAAGAAGGCATGCTTGGTGGGCACAACCTTAGAGATAATGAATAACCTACCGAATGCAAGTTGCTGGTCAGCAAAACTTTCGTCTTTGATCGCCGTCGACCGACTGAAGAAGGAGCACAGGTGAACAGGAAGAGCTCTGAGTCCAAACATGGCCACGTGTGCTGCCCAGAAGCCCTAGAAAGGTCTTCGCAATTAGTGCCTGTCTGATTGCTGCGCAATCAACAAACATGCTCCAATCACAGAATCTTGGAAAAGGATTTCAGAACCTGAGAGGTTGGAATTAGATATGAAAGGGCCGCTATAGAGAAATCGGTAGCAGTAAATGATAGCCCGCGGAACATTTTAAGACGCCAGTCAGTTCGTTACTGCGTGAATGTCTATTTATGTACACTACAAAAATGCATATGTCTCAGCGGTGGAGACGGTGATTGTATGAGTTCGGTTACGGTTGATCTGATGTTTCGTAAAATGTGTTAGGATGAATAGCTACCTTGACAAAACGGTTGACCACTCTGCGAGCACTCAGTCAGCAAGTTTGAAGTTAAACCTAAAACTGCTCTACGAGCACGTAGCACTTGTAGACGTAATGCGGCATATTGCAAAGTGGAAGCTAATCGTTACAAGAGATTATATAACTTTAGTGCGTAAGATCTCAGAAGCGTTTTTGACAGGTTTCAAATATTCAAAAGTGAACTACAGGAATGAAAGCCTCTTTGACACTAATGATCTTACATAGGATCTTTGACTAATATTTTGATATGTGAGAAGGGTATTGTTCATAGATGTAAACTCCTCAGAGCTGTTCTTCACATCAACTTCACATTAGTAGGAAACTCTTAGAGTGCGGGTGTGAAAAAATATGTCTTGTTTCCAATGCGATTAAGATCCTGGTTCCGTAATTTTCTTGTTGACTTTATGGTATTGTACTTGGTTGAGTAGACTGCAGTGAACTTGACTTTTCAAAGTTTTGAAGAAGGTGGAATCTGCCGAAACGGGAGTTTTTGTGAATAAAGAACAAAATAACAACGTGATTCATGCTCATCAAAAACAGCGTATTATATGTTATGGATTTTAGTACGATTTTAGAAGAAGTCATTGTTGGTATACTACGACGCCGTGAACTAAAAGTAGCTGATAAAGCAACATAATATCTAAGAATAAAGGTTACTTAGAACAAATGATTATTGTGATAATCCCATTAAGTCACGACTCCTTCTATAGACTACAGCTATGCTTGTGGCATAGATACTGCATCAGGTATTGTTCATTGTATTCTCGATAATTTCTAATCTCGAGCAAGTAATTTGGCACTCAGTGATGAAAAAAAAACTGATGCTTAGCATTTTTGACTTGACGCACATTCGATTATTTTTTATTTCCTTGCATAATTTCAGTTTTTTCAATTTTAATTTGAGGTTTCGAATCTGATTTCAATTTTTGGCATATTTTATATAAATGGAATGAAGCGTTCCAAGAAGTAATCCGAAGTGTAAACCTTCGACTACAACTTCTTCAATATTCCAATCAAAAAGTTTGCTGCATTTCTGCCGGTCACGAGAATTCATGAGTTCCTTATATACGTTTTGACTATTTTGACCAGTTATTCCTTTTTTATTACGATATGTTCGTTAATTTAGCAGTTCATTTGATAATAACAAGTCTTACCATTAATGACTTTAACGTTAGATTTCGTCACTAAGACAATGATGTTCTTGAAAAAAGCCTAGAAGGAAGCCACAGAATTGGCTCGTATCCTGAATAAAGAGTTCATGATTATTCAATTGTAGAACTAATTCAGCAGAACACGGCACGAGAAGTTGACCTACTCGTCCCATTTCCATAAACCATAGGAGTGCTTTATACCAATCAAACAAAACGGAGCATGGTGAATGTTGCACGATATCATCAATACAGACTGGTAATCTTGCAGCTCGTGTTAACTAACAAAGCATTCAAAGTATTACTAGTTGCTGAGTGTACGGGCAACTAGGCCGATGACGGGCTTCTGTTTGAGAGATCGACCATTGGAGTGGCCCAAGAGAGCGCAAGTAAATTCTTCATTGGCCTTGTCTTTTGCAAGACTACTCACCTCTCCTTGTGTTCTATGGACTTGAACAACTCCACATGGAGCATCACTAACCAGTTCGGCCATCGCCTCCTTTTAAAGACACTCAATCACCTCTTCTGCAAATTCTCGCCTCTTTTGTTTCCTCAATGAACTAAGTCGAAGTCCACTTGGAGTATTTACTGGATACTCACCAGCGAAAAGAAATTCTTGTAATAATTTCGTTTGCATTTACCAATAGGAGAAGGACATGAAGTTAAATGCAATAAATTTTCATGGGAATGTTGATGTAGTTGAAAATTTGTGCTTCATGGTTCATGATGAGAGACTAGATAATCCGCACTTCACTTTGATTGAAGGATATCCTTCATATAAATATTCTTCATTTTTTGGGCTGTGAAAGATGCTTTTCTCACATTGTGTTCGACATGTGAACACAGAGTATTCTGGTAAGATTAGTCTAACGGCACTATGAAAACTTCTGCAAAGAGGTTTCTGAGATTCAATAAAAAAGTCGTCGGTCTTCCTATTACACTAAATTCATACAAAAATGAATTCTACCGTGAATCAACAGGAGGAAAATTAATAAATGTGGAATACAGGCCAATGGCTGACTCGTGGACTGAAAGCTTAAAATGTTGAAAAGGAGCAAAGCTGTGGTAAATTTTGTCAAATGCATGAGAGTTAAAGTAAGCCAGCAAATATAAAAATTGATCCGGTGTCACCCATGACCTTCCAAGATGACATGAGATTGACCTGAGACTTTCAAATTACACACAAGGCCTTTATGTGAGTTGTGTTTAGTTGTCGATGAACATGAGTGGATTAAAGTATGTCGATATCTTCGAAAACTAACTATCTTCAATTCGAAACTTTTCGAAACCTTACAGACAGTGTTTTAAAGGTAAAATTTATATCGGTCATTGACACCGCGCTAACTTTTATGACTTTTAAATCTATGATCGCAGAGTAGAGTGCAAATTAAGTGCTCAAACCCTAATAGAATCCGATGAGTCACAAAGGAGTTTCCTCAAAGAGGTTTTAAAGATATGGTGAAAAAATAGTCGAATTTTCTAATACAGTAAATTGATACAAAAATGAATTCTAACGTGAATCAACAGGGCGTAAATGCTCAAAAAATCTGGAATACAAGCCACCTTGGTTTCAACTTTGGGTTCAATCAGAATTATCCAACTTTGTTCTGAGGTTTTTTAGCCGCTATTGCTGATGAATAATTATCAAGAAGGGTAGCACAAGTGATGAATGTATACACATCTCCGATATCTAGTTTGATATGATTTCCTGAAACTTTCGAATAACAGAAGATTTTGGAGTCGAAAGTCAGTCAGAGATCTAGTGGTAATATGATTACTTGCTCACATATTTGAGTCCCTTGTCTTAGAATGTTACTAGGACTATGTTAGCGCAGGATATGACTGAACTAAGCGTCCTAATTGAACAATGTTCATTGCCGTCTGTGGTGCTCTCCAAATGTCGTTTTGCTTCTCTACTTACTCAACTGTATTTCCTGAGGAAGTTGTGCTATCCTCATGCTTTCGCTGAACACATGGTGATTTGTATTAAATGCTCCTTGAAACTTTAACTACGACGTGACACCAATAAGTGTTAAACTTCTTCTAGATGGATTATTTTGGTATACAAAAACTATTTCTTAGAATTATTGAGATTGATCGATAGCACTTGAAACGTAGAGAAAAAATTTCGAGTGATCCAGAATAAGCCGTCTCCCAGAAATCTGCCACCTAATATTTTGCAAAAAAAACTCATTATTATAAAGAACGAAATGAATAACGTAAGAAGAGTTATTATGAGCCTAATAAAAAAATCCACGAGCCTCGAAAGACTCTGTGCACGAAATTGGCCATCGAAAAATATGCGGTATTTATTGGCGAGGCTTCATCATAAGTAAGTCAAACGCGCAATTTTTTAGGAGAAATGCAGGTAGGTCTAAGTTGGTCATGGTTGCAGCTACTGAGTAGCCTTCACCAGAGTTTCTAACACCTCCCTAATTACGGTGAGCACTTTTGGCAGCATCGCAGAAGAGTTTTCTCCACGTCTCTACACTGTAGCACGAGGCAGAAAAGAAACTAGAAAGGAGCAGATGGGTGCACATTTCTGAGTTCTTTAGGATCTTGCGCACTGGTTGGAGCAAGCGCAATTTGGACATTTCGCCCTATGTGTACAAATTTCGATACATGATCCAACTAAGCTGTTGAAAAGAGCTTGATTTTTCTGCACGGCAGCTGGCTGAATCGCGCGATGAACGCGGCGAGCGCAGCATGTTGTGATGACAAATGGCAGAGTTCTGCATAAATCTAGTACTTTATCACCACTAACGAAGGTTTAATTGTTAATGGATGATTGAATATACTCGAAGAAATTTCAATGGGGCCATTTTTGGCTGAAGCATAGCAAATTAACCACAAAATAATGAGCTGTCTGTCAATAGTAATAATGGATAATGCAAAGCGACGCCACTTCATCGATAAATCAAAGCAGTTTTTATTATCAGAGGATTTCGAGAACTGAGGCATCTATAAAAATGTAGAAGAGTCGTTGGTCTGTGGTTTTTTGGGTAATATGTTCATGCACTTATACTCAACTATGAACATTATTCATCGTTGCAATCTGAAAATTGCGCGAATGCTTTTTTTTGGGAACGCCGTATGAACGTGGGTTCAACTCCCATTTGAGGTCGAGTTTTTGCCCACCACTCATTCGCCTGAATGAATAAATAGTTTGCAAAAGCAATGCTGCACACTGCATGCGATGCCGCTTCATCGTACATTTCCTCATTCAATTCATTTCCTCCAAAATTTTCATTCTCAGCGTAGTTCAGGAGTTAAGACATTGTAGAAATATAAAACAGACCCTATTCTATCCTTCCATAGCAAGAGATATTTTCGTTATCACGTATACTGTGCTCTCAAAACGCTGTCTTTGTTGCCAACCTATTAGGTTGGAAAGTAAGTTCTGGGCCACTTGTAAAAAATTGAAAATTTACGCATGAATTCAGAACAAAAATAATTATATCTATTTTTGATAATAAAGGTCACCGTTTTCCACAATTTTTACCATCGGTATGCCAGATTTCGGATATGATCAAAGTTCCATCCCTTTGACTCCATATCAACGAAATCTGACGATGAAGCATGTCAAGAGTTCTTTGATTCGCAGTCAGAGGAGTGGCACTTCGGCCAGATCGGAATTTTGGCGGACCGATGGCAGTAAGCCGTAGAAAACGATGGACTTTAATTTGAAAGGTAGTTGTCATTGTTTTTGTTCGGAAATCATGCATAAATTTTTAATTTTTACAAGTGCCTCATAACTTTCTTTCCAACCTAATAGATGGGAAGTCGAAAAGTCGGACAACTACTCCTCTAGTTGCACATAGGACAGGTAGGGCAACGGCGACGACTTTGAGGTGGTTATATGAGTTCTGGGACTAGAGTGAAAAGCGCAGGCGTGAAAAATTCTTGAGTCCTTTTGGATAGATTCAAAGAGTGCAAGAATGAGTAGAAGGGAAAATGTCTCAAAACAACAGATGATTTGAGTAATCTTCATTATTCACTGCTGTGACAACACATCGGTGACCTTCCCATACAAATAGTGAAGCAACAGATTTCATATTCCTGATGATGTGGAGTGATCTGCAAAATCTTTGCGTCAGCTGGGATTTGAACCCGCATTCCACCCAGTCCGAGAGAGCGTGCTCCACCCCTTGCACTACCGATGCCTGTTTTGACACCACTCTTTCAACGTTATATTTCGAACTGATTTTTGCTGCAAGTTCCAGCTAAGTTTTGCTTCGCTAAAACAGCGAGGCAGGCACTTGCTCATCCGTGCGTGTATAAGGAAGAATTGCTATTAACCGGCGGCAATGAATCGTTAAGAATTGTAGCAATTTCTGCTGTGGCAATCATTCCAGCGACTAGGCACCAATCATCCAAGTTGACGCAAGATTTTGAATAGTCCACAGTACGATTCCAATGGAAGGGCTTTTTTATGGAACTCATGACAAATGAGGCTTCTCATATGCTCGCAAAAAGTTTGAAAGCTAACAAGCTCCTGGCGCTGATAAATACGTGGGGGACCTGTCACGTATTCGACTTCATCAAGCATCGTTGGAAGTGATTGTTGGCATCTGACCTTCCAGTGACTCACAGTGGCCAAGCGATGTATCAAATCAGTGTTGCGATCCTTCTAAAGAAGTTCAATCCCAAATTTTCGACTTTGCAAATTGAAACGCTTGATGAGCCCGGACGCGTGACCGAAACAGTGATAATTTATGTGCAATAGAACACCCTACCCGCTGCGTCATACACGGCTCCATCCATAAAAAAAACGAACCTGCCATTGATGAGGCGTGAGAGACGAGGCTAGGTAACACAGCCACTGTTCCCATGAAGCAGTGAGCTGCTCGGGAGGCAGCAAGCTATTCGAGAAGAAGTGTACCGGTGATGATAACAGAATCTCCTGGAAAGCGTTTATTAGCTAATTTTCATGTAGATTCGTAAAAGTGCTATTGGCACCGGCACTGCGTCCTATGTCCCCACTACGGATACCAAGCTCTCTCTCTTTAATAAACTCTATAACTATAGAAGACTTCACTGACATCAGAGAATGATATCGGAAATAATTCATTTCTCAAATAATCCACTGTATGGTTGAAGCTGTAAGGGTACCTAGCAACTTTATTTCCCAAAGAACCAAAGAAATTGCTGCTGCGTTATCAAATCCGGGTCTCTCCAGCGTTAAAAAGGCCATAATTGGTAAGCAATGTAGTGAAGACGGCACTTGAGGCACTTTATTATCCGTCTTCCAGTGTTTTTTTTACGGTGTGAATCCCAGCACTTCTAGCATTCAATCGTTTATTTTCTTGTCTTCGTTCTGAACGTCGTAGAATACTGGTTGAGCGCATCTTCTTGCAATCTCGAGGATAGCCTAGGTGTAGCGCTCTATAACGTGTTCGTTGTTGACTACCGCAGAGTATTACGGAGTGGTGTTCGGCCTCAAGCGCGCTGCGACGAACACCACAAACAGTCGGCCACGGCGCCCCGCAGTAAGGACGGTTTTGGAAAAATTTCTTTTGATACTACTCTTAGTCGCAAGTCAATATGCCATTTAGGCCGCCCTCTAAGATGTTTAAGAAATCATTCTTTTGCAATTAATCAACGGCGTACGCTTAATTCTTTTTATTTTATGTTCAGGCTCAAATTTTGAGTTAATAGCGAGATATGAAGCATAATGTATTTGTGTTATGGACTGAAACCGTGACAATGTCTTTCCGTGTCAAAGCGCTCGCATGACACTAACAAGGTCCTCGCCCTTCTTTTCTATCAACCGTGTTTCAAACTATTAGGTTTTTTCAGAAAACTTGAAACGGATACCCAGACCTACACAGTGGTGGTTTTCATGAGAAGGAGAAATCATGATGCTACGAATTTTGCTGTTATCTTATCATTCTAACGCGTATACTTCACATTGTACCCCGTCAATAGAACCGGTGTCCGAGTGTCTAGAGATGCTTGACGTAGAGTTGATCCTTCACCCCTCTCCTCGCCCACATTCTCCGGCTATCAATAGCGACCGCCCTACGGACAGCCCCAGCTTGGCTATTCTCAACACCATGAGAAGAAGTGCTTAGCCAATAATCTACGATGCTCATGAGGAAGACAATTCCTCAGTCGAGCATTGAGCGCGAAGAGGCGATTGAACGTTGGAAGTAGAGATGTGCACACCGAAATAACTGTGATGAGAATCAAATAAAATGACGAAAGCAAAATAAAAAGTCAAAAGTCAATACTCTAATGTGTGTTAACGTGCAGACTTTCGAGATTTAAAGAATTCCTGATCTGGTGATCAATGCAGATGATGCACGATTCATGGATGAAAAAGGGAATGTGCAAGCCGATAATTGACAATTCTCTTGTTCTCCCAGAAGGAGATCTATTGATATTTATGCGTGTGGGTAGAACAGAAAAAACTCCCAAGGATATATGTAGGCCGTTTTATATGTGTATATACGTATATAAACGTGTTTATATATGTACATACATATGTACACATATATACATATGTACATACATGTATATATTTAGTTTCTGAACGCTGTTGAAAACTGGGAGAGCAGGTCTCCTTGTAATCTCAAGGATAGCCTAACTAAGGTGTTCCATAGGGTGTTCGTTTTTGACTGCCGAACAGGGTTAGAAGGTGGTGTTCGGCTTCAAGCGCTCTGCGACAAACACAACCACTCGGTCTCGGCCCCCTTCCCTTCCCCCCCCCCCCCCCCATGTTTTTTTAGTATCTGCATGCATATATATGTATACATATATATATATATATATATATATATATATATATATACATAATAGGTTCTGCAATATTACGTGTCGTTCGTCGCATAAAATGTTTGCTATGTATAAAAGAATTAGCAATGAAAAAATATGATGCGAGTTGAAAGGAAAAAACCATTTAAAACTGGGAAAGGATACTGACAAAGTTTTACATAGATCTACTGTTTCTCAGTTTGTGAAAGTCTATGATACCAGACATTTTGTTTCAAATAATCTTAATCTGTAAAAAACGCATTAAAGAAGACAACCTGTAAAAATTTTGAGCTTTAGCGCAATTTTGCATTTACGGAACGCGATAGAGGTGCAGTGGCCTTCTCTGTTCACCTGGTCAAGCAGGGGGACTTTCCAAGCCCCATTGTTCCTTAAACATCCGTCTGACCTCTTTTTACCAACGTTGGTCAGTTTGATAATCCGAGGTATCTACCTAAACCTTTTTTACACCCTGTGCTGATTTAAAGTCAAAAAAGGTGATGAGTCCAAAAAGGACGGAAAAATCTCCTGTAGTCCAAAGAAAGCAAAAGCGTAAGCAGTACGAGTGTTTTATGGAGCTGTACTGATATTCGTTAACATTGTGACAGCATCAACACTATCAAGAGAATATCGGGTTTTTCTCAGCACATCCTAAAAATACGAGAACGAATTTGACCGTGACCGTACTTCTACCATTCATGTTTCTCTGTCATGGCCATCAATGACCTTGATCTGGAATAAGCCACGAAATGACAACGAGATAGTGAGAACAATAATGTGGAGTGCTCTGCATAAACATTTGCGTCAGCCGCGATTCGATGTGCAAAACGAGTGTCGGTGGTGCAACGGTTAGCATACGCTCCCGGAAAGAGTGAGATCTGGGTTTGAATCCCGGCTGAAGCAGATGTTTTGCAGAGCACTCCACATTGATGGATATATTACAAGATCATCACCTGTATCACCTGTCGTCCCGTTGATCGTCGAGTGACTCGAGCGGGTACCAGCAACTCTTCCATTTTTCCCTATCGCGTGCAAGAGAAGCCCAGAGGCTCCTCCTTGCTCTAGGAATTCGCTGAGCATCATATCTTTCTTCCATCGCTTTCGTGAAGAAATCGGACCAACGGGTCAGTGGTCTTCCTTTAGAGCGCTTGACGTCCCGAGGAATCCAGTCGGTAACGGCTCTCGTCCATCGGTTGTCGTTGAAGCGCATCACGTGTCCGGCCCACCTTATTTTCGATATCCTGGCGTGTAGAACGGCGTCTCTGATTTTCGATCGTTGACGTAGGTCGGAACTTCGGATCCTTTCTCTCATTTGCGAGATACGGGATACTCCTAGCATCAACCTTTCGACTGCGCGTTCGATAACGCCAAGTGATTTTTCATCCTGCTTACGTAGCGATCACGTTTCTGCTGCATACGTTAGGGCAGGGATAATTGTCGAGCCGAAAAGGTGGGCACAGAGTCGGATGTTCTTTTTCCTCTTCACCACTTCTTCAGTGCTCTTAAACGTTCCCCAAGCCGCTCGTTTCCTCCTGCTCAACTCTGGAGCTAGCTCGTTCATCATGTTGATTTTACGACCAGTAGACGTAACTGGAGCATTCGGAGATTGTTGTTCCGTTGAGCGTGAATGGGGCATTCGAAACCCATCCGTTCCTCATGAACATTGTTTTCGTTAGGTTCAGTTGAAGACCGATCTTTCCACAGGCGTTATCGAAATCAGTCAACATTCGTTCCGCTTGGCTGATGTTTGGTGTTATGAGAACGATATCGTCAGCAAAGCGAAGATGGTTTAATTGTCGACCGTCAATTTTCACTCCCATTTCGTCCCATTCTAATGTTCGCATGACGTTTTGTAGGGTGGCAGTGAATAGTTTTGGCGATATTGTATCGCCTTGTCGAACCCCTCTTCTTACGTAAATGGTGATATTGTTGTAGAATGGAGATATTCTGGTCGTGAAATCTTTATAAAGCTCACGAAGGATCATTATGTACCGAGTAGGGACGCCCTGGTTATCCAGAGCCTCTATAACCGCTTCTGTTTCCACTGAATCAAAGGCTTTTTTCAGATCGATAAACGTGAGACAGAGTGGTTGTTTGTACTCTCGCGAAACTTCAATGAGTCTTGTGATCGTGTGGATGTGGTCCATGATGTCAAAAATGCCAAAAACAGTAACAGTACAAGATCATACCATCGCAAAAAACGGTCAAATAATGTATTGCGATAGTGATAACGTTTCCGCATGGAAAGTCTTATATCAGTTTGAATTCAAGCGCAGATGAGTCATAAAGAATGAGTAAAAACAGTTGGAAAGAAGAAGTTACTAGTTTCAAAGATTCAGAAAGCAACGATACTCGTCTGTATTCCACTCACTTTCGCCTATGTTTGGCATGAAGAGGATAGTCCAAATTTTCTCACTACGACCTCTTGAATGGGTCCTTGTATGAAGCGGAGTGCGCCACGAACACAACAAGGTCGTTGCATGGCTCCACCATATGAAATACATGTCGTTTCTAGTTTACAGACACAATACTGGAAGAACAAAGTCTCGAACTAAGATTAAGGTTATGATTCTAAAAAAATAGATACGTGCACAAGCATTTGTCCTTCTATTATAGTAAAAAATGGAGGGCGAATGTGACGCAGTAGTTAGAGGTGCCCTGTGTCGCACACATGGTCGATGGTTCGATCTCGCGCTCATGGCTCACCAAGCCATCCATTCCTCCCCTTCCCCTCTCCCGAGATCGGTAAATTGGCATCTGACTGGTCGCAGACTTGTTTAGGAGGATAGCAGCACTGGCTCGATGTAGTGGGAGGCCACCGCGAGTCATTGTAAAGGCCAGATATGCATTCAATAGCTTCAAACGAAGTTGAAAAATGAAGACGAATGCATGGCGCTTCCTCAGGGAATTATCAACGTCGAGAGCTTTATCCTTATAATCTTTGATGGAAAATGCATAAATGCAAAAGATGGAGTTCCATCTATATTCATTATGTAGTAAGCACATAACATGCTTTGATCCTTTTGTAAGGTCTGGTAGGGCACAACTATTAGACGGGTCCATTTCGCCCTTTCAGGCTCATCAGTAGCACAGTGCCTTTCGGTTCAGCCGATCCCTTGGGGATACAGTTATACTTTGGAGACTGGACAAAAACAGTCGAATAAAAAGGTATGATTCTTTTCGTTAGCCAGAAGCTCGACTGTTGTTCACTGCGATGTCGGTTGATTTATCACCTAACTTGCGGTGATTTGTTATTCGGCGTCGACTCCTTCATAAGTAGGATTTTACGTCCAAGGCATCGGCTGAACCTAAAGGCACTGTGCTACTGATGAGCTTGCAAGGGCGAAGTGGGCCCGTCTAGTACTGTATAAGTGCTCTACCAGACCTCACAAAAGGCTCAAAAAATGTTATATGATTATCAGATTATTATTGTATTTGAGCGAGTTCTGTAGAAACAGTCGAATTAAGAGGTATTACGTTAGTGCTCGTAGTAGTTGACGTGAATAGAACACCATTATAGTATGCTGTATTGAACTAATGATACACACACAGTGGTGCGCGTGATTATTGACTAATCTGTTCAAGCCGGAAAACTTACAAAGTGATTCGCAATCGTAACATTACGTAAATCTTAACATACATAATCCATTAGCATACTCAGGAATGGTGCGGCGCGCGTGGGCCGAACCCCATCTCTCAACACTCTTCGGCAGTCAACAACAAAGGCCGTATGGAACGCCACATCCAGGCTATCCTCGAGATTGGAAGGAGACGCGCTCAACCAGTATTCCGACGTTTAAGAAAAAAACAAAAAACGACTGAATGTTAGAAGTACTGGGATCTACACAGTGAGAAAAGCACTGTGAAGACGGATAGTAAAGTGCCTAAAAAAGTAAAGGTAAAAATGATGCCAAATATAATCACTTTTGAAAACTATAAGATACACACCTGTAGAGCTTCGTCTACATAACAAAACCCTATTTCGTTAGGCGCTAAATCAGAAGTGGACGGGCGGTTCAGGCCAAACTCGTCTTCAGAACAGCACACGTCAGCGATTGATGGATTTTCGGCGTTATATCCATCGGGACAAGAAGTACCTGAAATCGAGTCATTTGCAAGGGCTTCCAAGGCGTATTTTCCACTTTTGGAGACCGTTAATGTATAAAGAGACAATAAATTTTGGAATGGACTAATTGCACATCAAGAAATGGTAGAGATGATGTTATCTACTTTATAAGGATATTTGATGACACACTTGCAGTATAAAATCCTAATAAAACTTTGTGAAGCGTAATTTTCGTGCCGAATCTGGATATATCACGAGGAATACTTCTATCAGGAACTCATAAATAAAAGCAGGAATAGCAGGAGCTCGAAGGTTGAGCGCAGAGGGCCATATTTATGAGTCGGATGCTATCGGTTTCCAAGACCAAAAGTAACGAATTACTGGACTTAGACTATATCTTTCGTTATGGAAGTTGATCGCAATAATATGTTAGAATAACATAAAAAGTCATTAATTTTTTTCATTATTTGTCTGAATTTTAGATAATGAAACTCACCAGGCATCTCCTCAACGGATCCCATGGCAACATCTTCACAATCCATATCTCACAACGAGTTGTGCCTCAGATCAAAACTGGATGTCTTACAGGAGCCACGTCGAGCGAGTCAAGAATTCCGGATGTAATTGGCGAAACGATTTTTTTCCGAAGCACAGGACTAACAACGATGAAGTAGCGAGCAGGGATGTAGTGATGACGGTCAGGATTGGTCGTACCATCGTACCATTCGGCGCCGACACTCGCGCTCTGCGATACGCCTTGTGTAAACATCTACTCAATCAACTGAGCCTGGACTTCGTTGAATAAGTTATTCGTCTTGGCACATTGACAATTCACAAATCGTTTCCGTAATACATACTATCAGTACAATATAGGTACGGAATACATACTATTAGGTCAATTTATATTCAAATGAGAATGTGCTTGTGGGGAACACTTCTGTTCGAAACATATACTCTGGCAAAATACAAACCGACAACATTGTCAGTGTCAACAAGCCCTACGCACTGAACCTTATAATTAATCTGCAGCGTTGTTCTACTTCCGTCCCTTTTGATTGAGTTGAACTGGATAATCAGAAAAATTTATCTGTAACAGAAAGGAGATTTCCGCTCTGGTTTTCTCCATTTGATAATTTCTAATCTGATATATCACACTCTTTTTTTACCGTTTATTGCGAGTAATTTTTTAGAACATGTTCAAAATCAAATATATCTCATAATTATTTTTTGAGCCAACATGACATGTGGTCTGTTATGGGCTCTTGTACGGCCCGATACCCGTGTTTCGGAGTGTCCAAATTTGCCGATCTAGTGATTTTTCACTTGACGACGACCTTGTAAATCGTTCGTCGTCACCTACTCTTTATAGAAGAATGGAAGGGCCCCTGAGAGGATTGGCTCAAGACAAAACGCCTGCCGGACTGACAGGTTGCAAGGCCGATACACCTGTATCGGGCTGTACAAAAGTCATAACAAACTTTTTTTTTACATCACTGACTCGTCTTCACGGTGTTTTTTTTTTCACTGTGCGTGTTCCGGTAATTCTATTAAGCCTCCAACTATGCTTCCGAACTTGATCTATTCAAAAATTTATTGTTTCAAGTAATCTAAAGTACCAATTAACAATAGTTGAAGTATTCCTCGTCTGCTTAGATGCAAATCTGCCAACGCTCTAGCATTAAATTAATTTCTTGCTCATAAAACCCCGATTATTCTACGATTCAAACCAGCCAGTCAATTTTCGACGCAAATGATTGATGTCTCGACGCATGTTCTTCTTGTCCAGCCAGTGCCCCAATCATCTGAAGCGATGGAAATTGGACGGAGACAGACGTCTGGCAAATACGGCGGATGATCCAAGTGCTCCCTGTTTTCTTGGCAACATATGGCTTTGCATTGTCTTGAAGAAAATGACTTGGCGACGGCGGCGACGTGGAATTGCTTGATTGCAACGGTCCAGTTGCTGACAATACTCGGCGTTGCAAGGTCTGACCGGCTTGCAACAAGTCCCAATGAACCGGCCCACTTCGGTACCAGAAAATGATCAACGTTGCTTTTCGCGCAAATCAATTTGGTCTCGGTGTTGATGTTGGTGAAACCTGTAAAGCACTAAGTTGCAAATGACTTCCGGTTACAACTTCATTCTTGGCCAAGTATGTGCAAAAATATACCAAACCATGCGCAAGGATCTTCTGCACAAAATAGGTGAAAAAAGTTTGTTTCCGTACAAGTGTTGAGACTTAGTTGGAGACTTATTACCATTCAATTCATTTTTCGTCCTCTTCTTAAACGTCGTTGAATACTGGTTGAGCGAGTCTCCTTGCAATCTCAAGGATATCCTGGCTGTGGCGTTACATATGGCGCTATTGTTGACTGCCGGAGAGAGTAGGGGTAGAGCGCGGATCCACGCGCGCTGCGACGAGCTCCACAACCACTCGCCCATGACGCCCCAATCTTATACAAGCTTTAAATATTGCGTTATCAAGCACATTTTACCATTTTGCTAAAGTTTTGCTTTCGACTGGTGACAGCCATCTTATCGATCATTTGCGGCTATATGATAGATCCTCAAGTGATGGATAAGTTGTAAAATCGGTTTACCAAAAGCTATTTACATTGAGACGTAGGTGACTTCAATAAATGACTTGTGTGCCGCCGTTGTGGGTGATAAAGGTGGACTTTGAGATTGACAGCAAATATAATTATGCTTGCATGGTTGTGTTCAGATTTAATTATGTACCTCCACGAAGATTCACCTGGGAACCTTTATCAGTGACGGTCTACAGGGTGTAGAAGATAGTTTAACGTGATTCCTATACTTGAAGAAGCTTTCAAATTAGTCGCTATATTAGGGAATCGCGACGGAACTATCTAAGATATATTGCGCCTAAGACTTTATAAATGGTAAACCTCGAATTTCGAATTTTGAAGTAAGTCTCTGATGCTGTGTTGTTAGGGACAAAGGCATAAAAAGCGTAAATTCCAGGATTGTTATGCATTTGAAATTTGAAAGCGTGTCATACAAATCACACATTCTCAATGCTCACATCTTAGTATTGGAGGCTTCCACAGGAAATTTCATAAAATTAACAAGATGCAAGATAGAACATGACATTATTATCGGACCAAGCTAAACACGAAGACAGGGTCCGCTCAACAGATTTGATGCTGGGAAAGTCGCTACTTCTCTAGCATTGAAGATGTAATGTTTTTAAAGATTTTCTGGAAAACTGAGAGCATGGAATTCACTACGAATGGGCTCTGGGCTATTAGCTGATAATATCCAAACGTGAGAAAATGTGTAGGAGAGCTATATAAGGGGATCTTCCGAAGTATGAAGTAACACCGAAGGCTGAAGCCATAAGCACAAGCGTTCACCGCTCTTGAAGAAAATTCACAAATCACAAGAACGAGGTGGTCACAATAGTGCTTAGAGATGGGATAAACAGTCCTTCAGAAGAGCAATATAAGCGCATCAATCACGATTTTTAAAGCAAATTTGTTCCGTTGTTCTTAATCCCATTTCAAAGAGTTAACCGTAGAAGAACATGGTCTCCTTTAGGGAAAAAATCGGAAAACACGATCTCGCCTGCATAAAGCGCGGCTCTTGCAGAGCCAGTCGCCTCTATGCATCAGAATTCTACGTTGGAGTTTGAGACGAAAATAAAAAACAGGCAGTGCCATGTTACTATTCATTAAGAGAAACCTAAACAATGTGGACAGCTATTATCTGACCTCTTTAATACCTATCATCTTCCTAACCTACAGTAGCCTTTAGCGTAATTGATAGATTAATGGATGATACAGTGATAACAAGTGCTAAGATTTTAAGCAGAGCCTAACAAGATAGATTAATAGATCATATCCCCCTTGCGGAGGATGAAAGTCATTATGACCCTCAGCTGGGCGCGACGTTCGGACGGTTACGAGGACTGGTGCGTGCTCAAATAGAAATTTCGGTTAAGTTCTCAGAGGAATATTATCATTAAAAAACGATAAAATTTCACTGATGAGGCTTCCGAATGAATAATTCTAGCAGGACTAAGACTAATGATTTTCAGAAGCTTGCTTTTTTTTAGGGAAAAAAACTACATTCCAGCAAAAATGAATGTATTTTCAATTGATATCAAACTTTTCCCCATATCTTCATAATATATCTGTGGTGAATTGATAGACTGAAAAATTTCGATTTTGTTAATCAGCTTTTTGTATAGAAAAATCTCTATATTACGTTCTTCTAACAAATAAAAGATAGCGTTTTGCAATCAAAGTCCATTTTTTGTAGTTTATAGCAGATTTTTTAGGATTATATAGTTGAATTCTGATTTCTATAAATTTTTTTGCAGGGAAAAGTTGGATTATCATATAAAGATTTTCTTAAACGTTTGCCTAAAAAGAATAACTTCCAACTGTCTTGGAAATCCTTACTTTTAGATGCAATTTCTGTCGCATACAATCGCATTTCAACGATTGTGTTCGTGAGCTCATAATCCGCACATAATCCGCACATAGCCCATTTTATTACATTATTAGTATTCATTTGATAGCCCGAAAAATAGGAATTCTAGAACCAAGGTTGGTTTTTGAAAATGACGTCTTGTGCTTGTGCTACTAGAGAGAAAATAATGTTTTGCTCTTGCCGAATCTACCTGTTCTTTCAATTTATAGTGGATTTTTCGGAACGTATACCTCTTTGCGGACGGCGCCATTTTCAGCTGACGGGCGTCTCAAACGGCTTGTGCAGAGAGGCTGTCAGCGCCTGCTCCAAGGCTGATATGGTAGTTTTCTATCATATTCTATACTTCTTTCATCATTTAATGTGTCAATAAATGGTCAAATATGGTGAAACAGGCCTCAATAAAGGTTTTTTTTCAAAACAACATAATTGCTCCATTTTCAAGCCACACCTCTGAAGGCGAAAACAAAGTATTTACAAGAAGGTTATATTTAGGATCTTTATCAAACATTTCTACGATATTATATTTCTACTTGTCCACAATCAAGTCAGATTTGTCCTTTTCGATCAGTTTTCATACATTTTATTGCATAAAGTGCCTATAATTCATCATACTGCCTAGAAACTGGAAAACATTGAATAGTTCCTTAAAATAGTGTTGTTTATTGCATGCGATGCCAATTCATCGATATTTCGGAATATTTTTGCTGATGAACAGTGCACTGATCCCCATTTCTCAGATCTATGTGTGATTTCGTTTCAATTTTTGTTCATAGTTGTGGTATGGGAAAAAGAGATGGAGGTGTAGCGATTCCGTCCCGTCACCTCCACCCTCTTTGAATCCGTTGGTATAATTATATTTTTTGATTTGAAAGTTGTTACAATAGTCATTCGATAGCTAAAATCAAGTAAATTTGAACGAAGTATGTTATTTTCTAATGGCCTGTTTTTTCATTGTAGCTGTTGGAAGAATATTTTGTTTCACATTCAAGTATTCCGCACCGGATAAGGTTTTTTTTATAGGTAAATAATGATTATCAGATAGGGCCGCTCGTGGAAATTTCAACAATCTACTTATTCGGAAAGGACCTTTTGGAGTGCTGTGACAGTCAAAAGAAGATTAGATTTCGTAAATTAAGATCATTTTTAATGGACGCATCCTTTTTTTGACCTCTTGGGAAGAACTCGTTTTCTGACTTTTTTAGAGTTATAATAGCCATTTGATAGCTCAAATCTCGAAAACTTCGATAGCATGCTTCGTTTTTTAAATGCCTGCCTTAATACGCGCTGACACTAAGAATAAAAATATCTTTCACACTCAAGTATTTCTCGCCCAACAAAGATTTTTCGTTAGGCTTTTAATAAGTTTTCGACGACTTGAATCTTGACCATTTTTATAGAGTTTGTTTTTGGAAATAACCTCTTATTGTACTGTAGCAATCAAAAGAAGATTACGTTTCGCAGTTAGTTGATATGTTGCTAAAGGCACGGTGATTTGGGGTCAATGTCGCAAAATCCCATCCTTTGAAGTGCAAAAACCAATGTTCTTCTGATCGTTACAGCTCTCTAAGAAGTCCTCTTTTAAAATAAACTAAGTCTTTGTAATTGCTAAGAGTTGCACTATCGAACGGATATTAACTGTTTTTAGAAAAAACTTCACCTGGCGAGAAATTCTGAAATGTGTTCTATTTCGACTTTTACGGAGCAAGAAACAAGCCATTTGAGAAACAAAATATACCGTTCAAATTCACTTGATTTCAGCTATCTAATGAGTGCTAATAATCTAGAGGATTAGGTCTTTTTTGACAAACTAAAGGCTCACTTGCGTAATCCTCATGATGCGGTTGCATGTGACAGAAACTATTTTTAAAAGTAAGGATTTGTAAGATGGTCTACTATTTTCTTTTCAAAAACTCGTTGGCAAAAGTTTTTCCAATAATAACTTAGGTTTCGTTGGCATAAAAAAGATGCAAGAATTGAAATCTAACTATATAATTCCAAAAAATTCGTTATGGATTAGAGAAATTGGATTGAGATTGCGAAACGTTATCTTTTATATATTATTGAAACCTACCATGAAATTATTTTCAAACAGCAACAAGCTTGGTATTAAAATCAGAACTTTCCAAGCTTTCGACTGACTACAAGAACATCAAGAAAACAGGAAAAATTGTTCAATAACACTTGAAAATACACTTCTTTTTAGCAAGGACGTGGTTTTTCCCCTTGAAAAGGCAAGATTTTGGGAAACATTAGCGTCAATCTTGCTAAAATTCACACAGGGCCCTCATCAGTGATATTTTATCGTTTTTTGAAGACAATGCAATGAGAGTTATTAACCCGAATTTGTATAAGATCATTCTTGGGAACCCGTCCGAACGGCGCACCCAGCTAAGGGTCATATTCACCCTCATCGTACGCAAAAGGATATAGTAATAAGTTAAGGAAAAAGTTCTGAGAAAATTCTTGTAACTTTTTAGGTGTCGGCCATTTTTTGTGTATTTGAGCTCATTTGCTTGCTCGTCTTCTCCCGCGTTGATTGGTTTATAATTTATCTACTTATTTCAAAAGAGAGTCAACAAGCGAGCAAATTAGGTTGTTGATGACGCACGAATGGTTGTTGGTTTCAAATGTAGCGGTCGCAAGTGAATTTTATGCTCGAGGAATCGATCTTTTGCGGAAAAAGTGGTAAAAAGTGCTTGCGATTGAAAGTTTTGACTACTAGTTTTGTCTTTGTTCGGGTGTAATAGGCGCATAAATAAATGTTTTACAAGCATTTTCTCAAACTTTTTCCTCAATCCATTAGAATTTTATGCTAGGGAAAAGTCATTCTTGCAAAAATTTAGTGAATTATTGTCAGAGGGATTTGTATAAACGTAGTTCAAGTGCGAAGAATGTGCAGCTGTCTCAGAAACTCTTACTTTTATTACGAAAGCTTAGTTCTTGGAAAAACGCCAAAGCGCCTTTTCAGCTCTTTTTAACCCCTAAGAGATGACGTGCACCAGCTGAGGTACACGAATGTTGAAGGCCTTTGTCGCTGGGCAAAACTTTTCTCCTAGACACTTGGTAACCATTCGAAAGCCTATATTTCTGTGATTGCAACGGCATGTGTGATTTTTGAAAAGACCTTTTATTCCGCTGTAACAACGAAATTAAAATAATGCTCAACGCGCAATTTGCTACATTTGCCCGGCTGAAGCTTTGATATGATTCTTCAATAGAGTTTTACAAGTTATCAAATACCCCAAATCTCAAGATCTTCGACGATATAATTGATTTCTTTGTAGGGTTAACAGAGAAAGCTGTAAGAGTGAAAAGAAGATCACATTTCGCGCCTAAAATGCCATCCCGCCTCTTGGATGTCTAGGTGGTTCGTTGGTAATTATGAATGAATTGTATACGTCAGAGGTATCTTTTGGTTACATAAAAAATGATATCACGAATGAATTCTTTACAAAGGCTTTTTGATAGAAATAGTAGAATAGAAAGAACTATATCTCTTGAAATCCTTCATTTCTCAGCTGTAATACCACGTACTTGTAAAAAAAAAATAAACAAACTTTCAGTTGAGAGAACTGAGTGGTGAACAAAAACACGGCCTCAGGCGGGAATCGAACCGAAGAGGTGGCCGCTGTCGCAAAATTCTAACCCCAATAGTTAATTTGTATCACTTTTCGCGAGAATGTAGCTCGAAAGCATATCTTCTACAACGAAACATCTCTAATAGAGGTCTATGTGGAGGCAGTTATAGTATGAAGCTAATGTAAGTGTAGGAAAAGCGCGCGTTCATCATTGCGCATGATACACTACTTCCCCTAAAAGCACCAATTTTCGGAAAAAACCTATATTCCGTTTTTCCTAAGCATTTAAGTAGTTATTCGGTAGCTTAAATCTCGAAAAAATTGAAAAGTATATACAACTTCTTAGAAGGTCTTCAAATTACACTGCAACATTGGAAAGAAAATGTCATTTAACACTCAAGCATTTTGAATGGGCAAAGCTTCTCCTCAAAAAATTCAAAAATTCTTGAATAGCGCAATTTTCGCGAAACTCAACAGTGCTTTCGATTTTCCAAGAAATTTCTTTATTGCGCTGGAAAATTGAAATTAGTATTGAATTTCACATGCGGCATGTATGCCTTCCACCGATATGTGGATGGATATTTCAACATTGGCATTGAACCGTCGTCGTTCAGAAATCGATTGCTAGCTCAGACCTCGAGGATTTCAATGGTGTGTTTGTCTGTTGAAAAAAGTTTCTCTGCGAGCTGTAGCAACAAGAATGAACTGTGTTGCACATTCGAGTAATTTATTGTTAGACACGGCTTTTTTCTTAGGCTTTCATGTCGATTGGATAGCACAAATTTTAACAATCTCAAGGATATGCTTAGTTTTGCGAAAAACTTCTTAGTGTGTCGTTACAGCTGGAAGAAGAGTGGTGTTTGCACTCGGTGCGCACCGCACGTCCAATATCGTTTAGCTCTAACAACGCACTAAAACGTCCTTCTTAAAAACCAAGCATGTCATTGTTAAAATTGTTGGTATTTGTGCTATCGAGTGGTTATGAAAATTCGAATGAACACCACTGTTCAGCAAAAAAATAGTTGAATGTGAAAAAAACTTTACTTCACCTCAACATTACAGTAAAAATTCCATTTGAAAAACAAATCACACCCTTTAGAATCCCGATAGTCAAGCTACCGAATAATTACCAAAACTCAAAAAAGAATACATAATACCTTTTTCAAAGATGGGTGCGGACAGGGGAAAAGTACCGAGAGTACTTCGCTGGCGACACATATTTCTGACGACTAGTTTGCATTGAGCCGATGTTCTAAGCCATTCATTCAAACACGGTTGTCCCTCCTGGCTCGGAATTCTTCCACTGTCCATATGTTCTCAACTTTTTGCAACATACATAAGCTCTGAATAAGTGGAAACAAACGAATGGTTGATAACAACTTAGGATAGTGAGTGTTTCCGATAAACAGGTATTGAATACAGCAATCATAACCATTTTTGATTAATTACTAGCTTTCTCTAATGTTTATCTACTATGATGACTCTTGGATCTTTGATGATTGGGATCTTGTATAAGACTAGGAAAGAGCAAAACTAAAGATTTTCTTTGCGATCCTTTTTGTATAATGCAATACAATTGACTGAATGCCAAATTCGGTATGACTGCGTAGTAAACCAGCGTTTTTCTCAACAGAGGGCACGTATAACTAGGCCAAAACCATATGAGCACCAAGAGAAAAAATTCAACAATCGCTGAAAATGGTTTCGTTTTGCAGGGATGTCTTTTTCCTCATGGAAACACAGAAATTTTTTGACACTTAGTCAATCTTTCTAATACAAGCACCTTCACGAAAGTTTTATTCAAGGTTCTAGATTTTGTAACGATAAAGTGCCGATGACATATAGCCTTCACTCATAAGTAGCAGAAAACCCGTTGGTAGTTCAGACAACGATCGAACTAGGAAGGGCGCGAAACGTGATCTTCTCCTCCTTCCTACACCGTTCTAACTACCTTTTCAAAAAGATATTTATCTTCAAAATCGTCGATGTTTGAGCTATCGAAAGTTTAACAAAAAGCCATCCACAGACCCCAGCCGAGCAAACATAACAAATCAAGTGTGCAACAGAGTTTTATTTTCGACTCTATCACGCAATAAGAAGGGGCTCTCAAAATCCGACACGCTATCAAGATCACCAAGATTTCAAGATTTAAGCTTTTGAACAGTTAGTGGGTATCCTTGAGCGATTAGTGTGTCCATCGAGAAAAGGCTCTTGATAATCGTGTATCAGTACATATACATGTCGTCACGAATGTGTTACTATGTTGGAAAGAAAGTTTTGGGGCGCTTCAAAAAGCATGAGATTATTGCATGCGTATTATTGAAATATTACACTTTCATATGTGGGATTTCCCACTTAAGGCCTAGATATTATTCGTCTTTCGTTTCAACGTTTTAACTTTGTTATAAGCCTCAGCCATGTCTAACAAAACAAACGAAGTTCATATTTTATTACGTCATTATTAAAGAAACGATATTCTTCAAACAGAGAGCTGCAGTCAACGTGAAATCAACGAAGTTGAAAGGGAAGGCACAACAAGCAAATCTGATGCTGAACGATTGGTTTCAGCACTTCTCAATGCCGGAGATCTTGTGCTTGAAGACAAGCCTCGTTCAGGACGTCCAACAACGTTAAATAACGAATATTGAATTGCTGCTGTGAAAGATGAACCGTCATTAAATGCTTGCGAACCAGATTCGACCAGATCCGAAATTTGGCGGACCAATGGCAGAAGTCGTAAACAGTGATGGCCTTTATTTTAAAATAAAGTTACTACTGTTTTTTGTCTGGAATTACATGCATAAAATTTCAATTTTTACAAATGCTCCACAACTTTCTTTATAACTTAATAAAAGCGAACAGTATCGGCTTCACACTTTGTCCATGTGAAAACATGGCAAAAAGCAAAAGCTAAAAGTTTCTTTCGGTTGCAGAAACATGAACCTTAAGCAGTTGTAAAGTGTTACTCGATTGCTCCTATAATAAAAGCACCTCTAACAAGGCCGAGCGGATCAATGTTAGTTATTTGAGTACTACATAGTGATGTGATCGTTAAAGACATAGGATAGTTAGTCCTTGCGCAGTTAGTAGAGCTTATTTTCAGCCAAAATCTTGCCATTCTCCCACGTTATCATCATCAACGTATGGAAAGGATGTCTGCAATTCGAAACGGTTTCGTAAAAGCTATATGTAAGAGGCAACGTCATATCATTATGCATGTCGCAATGCAAATTAAATGTAAAATCTTTCAGAGTTCGTTTTATTTGACACCTTTCAGCGGTGGTAATCTGTTACAAATATACATATCCAATTGACTGGAGACAGATCGATACTATTGTGTTGCAGAAAGAGTGACGGCAGAACAGGAGTATAGGTGGTACAATGTTTAGCACGTTCACCCGATTAGGGTGAAATACGGGTTCGAATATCGTGCGACGTTCAAAGTTTTGCATATAACTCAACTTCATTGGAAAATATCAAAGTTATTAGGAAGTACTATGCCTGTCGAGTATGTGACAATACACCATGGAATTCTATTTGAATGCCTTTCCCAATGGCGGCTGGCCGTTTTCAATACTTTGACGAAATTCACGCGTGCGATACGATGGGAGGTGGTTGCATCGTTAACCTCTTAGATTTGGGAAGGCGACGTTGTGAGTTATATATGTCTCATACGTTGCCAGGCAGATTCAGAAAAATAAATCATAAAAGAATCTTTTTTCGATTCGTAAAGCATTATGGCTGCGTTTTGCCTATATTTTATAGTTTATTTGGAATCAAATCTGCGAAAGTCATCGACTGCCAAACTAATTGTGCGCTTAAAAATATGTGCGAAAAAGGAAAAGATCACACGAGTACGTTGAATAATAATTGAATCTATAATTCGTTGTAATTTTAATTCAAACAGCCTTGAAAACGTCTCTGTCGTCGTGTGATGGATGGATTTGAGAAATGTTGAAATACATTTAACCGCAATTTGCGAAATGCCTCCAAACAATATCAGCCCGTTCGCGACGGCGTGACCTCTTCAAGTACACGAATATTCAGAGGTCTTTTTCGCTAGACAGATCTATTGACACAAACTTTTAGCGATTTTCAAACGCTTGAATCTCAACAGTTTCAGCACTGTGATTGTTTTTCTAAGTAGGATTTTTCACTGCGCCAGTAACAGCGAAAATAAGATGACGTTTCACGCTCGGTGCGCATTTTTCGTTCAGTTTGGGTCTGCGAATGGCTTTCAATCATAGTTTGGTAACCATCTGATGGCATGAGTTCCTACAATTCTAAAACTAAATTCGGTTTTCTGGAAAGTTTTTATATCTCGTCGGAAGAGCAAAAAGAAGATTACGATGCACTCTCAAGTACTCTTCGCACATAAGAGTTTTATATACTAAAAGTATATGCTTGAGTAGTGAAAACCAAGAAGTATCGAGGTAAAACCAAAAATTTTGAGTCTTTTTCACGGCGAAAAAACTCCAATTAAGTGGCAAAATTTGCGCGCAGCTGAAGAATCCCACCGAGCCATCGATCGATCAACTGCCGTTTCGATCAGGTTAATGGCGTCAAGAGGTTGTTTAGATGCTCGAGCCTGATTCACGAACAGCTGCTCTACTTTCCTAACCGTCTATAAAGTTTACCAGACGATGTCAGTGACGAAATATGCATTTTCTGTGACACTGGTAGGTGAACAGATGGACGTGCTTTCGAGACCTCTGACCTGAAGTAGATGTTGAATCCCCAGATTCATTTAAACCTCCTTAGACGAAAACTCTTCTACTTTCTTTCTTGAGCAGTGAGAACGCTTCTAACTTTTAAAAAATATGAATGTGGGAAAAGAGCGTATAGCATAGAGTTTTATTTGGAATTCGATATGCGAAGCAGCATTCATCACCGGTTTCTCGAGGTGACTGGCAACCGCATCATCCTATTTTACCACGAACTCTTGTGAGATAGAAGACATAAGTTCACATATTAGCAATTCATGTTTCTCCAAAATTCTTGGATTAGAGGATCGGCTTTCTCCTTCAACAGATTTCGAGGAGAATAATCACATGCTGTTAAGCAAGGCCTTTCAAGCTGGGCACTTGTGCAAACCGCTGCGACTAATCCACCTCTCTTACGGAGAAGTGAGCGCTAACTATTCACAAACAATAACAGTAGATTACTCGGTCTGAAAAAACAACGACATAATGTAATTCTCGTACACTAAACAACATGGGAAAAATTGGGAAATAGAGAGACACGCAAATAAACTGTAAGTATGACAGTTACAGTAAACATTACTTGCGGTCGCTCTGCACATTGTTCTTCTGAAAGCGGCCGACACTGAATCGCTATCATATTGACTGTAAACCAAGGAGGTCTCCATAACTGTCGTAAAAAAACTATTCTCAACCCTGTGGTTGCATTCAGTTTTGCTCTTTGTCCTTCCTTAGGTCCTTCTTTTGCACTTTCCAAAGCATTAATCTTCCAAAGCCTTTTTCTGACATTTATGATTCTCCTTTCTGAGCGATTGAAAAGCTTGGGCAAAAGAGCTGATACATTGTAGAACTTTAATCAACAGCTACATCGGGTGACGGAAACTTTTGGCTTACTGTTATGTTATATATTTTTGCAAAGCTCTTTTTTAGAAGAGTTTCCATTGTTGAAGGAAAGCTTTGAACTAACAGGCATAATTATCTTGATGCTCGAACACCAATTTCTGTTCACTATATTGCTATAAGTTGGAGATTAAGTACAGTTGTAGATCGTTCTGCGGTATGCTATGTTCGCATTAGAGATGTCATTAGATCGTCTCTGAGCTCATGTTTTCTATTTTTTTTCCAATTATTAGATTGAGAAAGAGTTTTTTAGCACCTACGAAAAATCCAAATTTTATGTATGTTTCACACAGAATCGGCTACTCTTAATTCATGAAAATATCCCAGGAGTGTTTCCACAAGAGCAGCTACACCGAGTCTATGATGCGTCGAAGGAGAGTTACCCGACATTGAATTGTCGAAAGCGCGACTATTTCAGCAAGACAATGCAAAACTTCATAATGCAAAGAAGGCAGAAGAAAATTTTGATGAAAGGAGGGAATCGAGGTCTTGCCGCATCCAGCCTATAGTCAGATACTGGCGCCGTTCGGCTATGGTCCTTCCCGCTCAATGGGGCATTTCCTGCGTGGACGCTGTTTTGAGACATTTGATCAAGTTGAAGAGGCATATCAGGGGTCTTTTGGTTCAGAGACCAAGGAATAGTTTATCTGAGTGAATATCCGTTGAGTCAGCTATTCGACCAGCCTTTGCGGACCGCTTTTTTTCTTCGAAAAATAAAAAGGAGCTTTGTAAAGGCTGTTCGGATACTTTCATCATTATTTGTGCCAACATGTCATGTGGTCTGGCAAGGGCTCTTGTACAGCCCGAGACACGTGTTTCGTCCTTACAGACTCATCAGCCGGGCAGAACCTGTCGTCTGTCGATCTTTTTATAGTCAGTTCTCTCGGGAGCGTTACACTCCTTATAGAGAGTTATCGACGACGTGCGCTTTACACTCTATGTCAAGTGAAACATTCACCTAACACAGAGTGTTTTCGCACTCGATTGTTCGCTGGCTGGTATTTTTATCATATTATACCTTTATTTCGAGTGCTTTATTAAGACGACGCTCAAATTTCAATAAATCCTTTCGTCATTATTTTAGCCAACATGTCATGTGGTTGTTTGGTTAGCTACCCAGAAAATAATATTTCGAGCAGATCTGAAATCTTGCAGATCCTTGGTAGAATATCGTGGATAATGATCGTCTTCGTTTTGAAGAGTGAATTATTGTTTTTTTTCGATTGAGTACATGTATAGGCTTTGAATTTACAGAGGGTGTACAAGAACATTTTCCTCGGTCTAATAGCATTGAGGTGGTGAAAAAGTATTTACAGTTTGTGCTTTGCTGAAATGCGTCGTTTGACATTAGAATGTATTCTGAAGGAAGTGGTTATTGCTATGCATCATCTAAGTGCGCATTTTCACCTTATTTTTTATTGTTAATGCACAGTTTCTTGCAATGTTTTCCATGTGGCAATACACTGTACACAAAAAAAGAAGAAGAGGTGAAGCGAGCAGGTTATATCTAAGCGCAATTTCTTGCCATTTCTATCCAAAGTCGCCTTCAAGAAGCAAGTGGAACTGTAAAATTACTCCTGAACAGCAAGTCATTAGGCCTAATGTGATACTCTGGTTGCCGTAATAAGTAATCGCATTTGGTGATGACTTCATCTGGATTATTACTCTATAGATCCGGCACAAGTATGAATGGCATAACATATCTTACCATAGTTGAAGAATATAATTTGAAATCAATGACATCCGTAAACGTCTTTAATTAATCATCGTCGAAGAGAAGATTTCTTGGTTTTTTGCGAAATTACCAGCTACTCGAACTGAGTAACATAGTATAATGTAAGTAATACTAGGTCGGTGAGAAAGTAGTCGCGACTTCAGACCGTGCTAATACCTCAATTCTGTAAGTAGCTTCAGATGGCTAGAGTGGTAAAGTGGTCAAGTGCTCAACACTGAGTTTTTCTACAACATTTAGTGTGGTCTTAAGAGGGTCAGCCTCTATGGTTCCTTTTTCCATGACTTCTGATGAGATTGTCACAAAGTGATTGCAGTAACGTATTGTTGAAATGCACCTTCCTTACAAAATTCTCGAAATACCGCCGCACTGTACGTTCGTAAGGAATTTTTAGCCAAATGCTATGTGACGTTGCTGCTTTCTCTGCTGCCTTACAACTCATTTGGAACTCACGGTTTAGAGAGTTTTGGTGTAAGGCTATGTACAGTATTCTTATTATATATATGTCAGATCACTGAGCTCGGATTATGTTGGAGTAACTTCTAACTTATTCATTCTAGGCAGCAACACCTCGCTTTCAATACAATCATTCAATCATCGATCGCAACAAAGTCGAAAAGAAACAAATCGATGAAAATACGTAATTGGTGAATAGTTTATATGAACATGATGATACTTAGGACATGTATTATGACAATATGGAATTTGAGATCATATATTAAGAATCACGAACACGCCATTCTGCGACACAGTAGTGAGCCCTAGACGTAGGAGATTTTAGGTGGGAAGCACTTCGTGGAACGAAGATGATTTGATGGTGAGTGTAACAAACGCTACGTACAGACGTCGAGAAGTGACATTCAGACGCACTGTGAGTGTTGGGTTCGTCTAGATCCTTTGCTCGTCAGCTGACATGGAAGCGAGATTCATGGTCGACTGTGGAACAGAGTTACGAAGCCATACGATTGACGTCGCCAGATCATCGATAAGTTCATCTGAAATGGCTGAACATGCGTTAAATGATCGGTGGTGTTACAACATACCACATCACTTCTGGACAGCGAAATCTATAGAAGCTAGTTGAAAAATTCGAAAGTGAGAAAAATTCGGTCATTTCCTGATATCCATACACTGTTTCGATCCCTTGAAAAAAGACGTATTTTTGGTTGTTTTTTTTTAGCCTGAATCGTCATTAAATAGCTCAAATCAAAAGAATTTGAGTGATGAGTGCTATTTTCAATATGATTTATTTTTGCGTTATAACAGCAAAAATAAAATTATGTTTCTCACTCAGACAATTCTCGCTCAACAAAGCTCTTTCTTTTGACCCTCAATAACTAGTCGCAACAATAAAGTCATTTTAAAAATGAAATATATCATTTATATTCTTTTGATTTAAAGTACTGAATGACTACTCAGTTTTGAAAAGTAACCAATACGTCTCTTTCAAGGGGTAGAAACGGATAATGGAAGAGTACCAAAAAACTCTCTCTTTGCCTCATCTACTTGTATGTGCGCTGGCTTTATTGTGCTTATTCATAGAAAAATCATCACATTGTGAAAATTTGCCAACTGTAGTTCCAAAAACTTCACAAATATGTTGTCGTTAGATACATAAGTGAAGAGAAACGGTCACCCGCTTTTCGCACTTCTTTTATTTAAGTATCTTGCTACGTTGAGGAAAAAGTTTTGAGAAAATGCTTAGAAAACATTTATTTATGCACCTATTACACCCGAAGAAAAACAAAACTGATAGTCAAAGTACTCCCCTTCAAGTTCGAGCACTTCCTGTCACTTCTCCAACAAAAGATTGATTCCGCGTGCACAAAATTTATTGATTGATTGATGCGTTCACTTGCCGCCGTCGCATTTAAACCCAACAGCCATTCGTGCATAATCAACAACCTAATGCCAAAAACCCCAAAGTGTGCGACACTCAGCCGACAAAAGTTACAAGCATTTTTTCAGAACTTTTTCCCCAACCTATTACAATGAATATGTCGAAGGCCCTGGTCAAGTGATTTTGATGCTCGTCACGACGCGGCACGAATGATCCTCCTCCCCAACTCTTTCCGGCAGTCAACAATGAACGCTCCATGAAATTCCACGATCAGGCTATTCTCGATTTTGCAAGAAGAAGTATTCTATGACGTTCAAGAAGAAGAAGAAAAACACACTGAATGCTAGAAGTAGTGGGATCTGCACAGTAAAAAAAAACTATGAGCCGAATCAAATAAAATAAATCGAGAGAACATGAAACACTTCAGTAAGCAGATGCAAAATTGTGTCCGTTTATCGGAGGAATGCACTAGAAAAAACCATAACGAATTTTTCCGTCGCACTTGCACATCATCAATATATCCAAGTTATAACAATGAAAAATGAAGCAGCTCCGACAGTTGCAAAGTTTTATAGTCTGACATGAGTCTTACGAAACTTTCACACAATCCATCCTTTTCCACATATTATCGCTACAATTCCATACATGCTAGGCCTTGATCCATCACCCTACGAGCCAAGAATACTTCTCATCTCTTCAGTGTCGGAAAATTGATACCATATATGTCTGGGGAGAGCTAACCTCAGTCCATGAATATCCGTGAAAGAACAAGTTAGACACTTCGAAACGCTATAGTTGGGCTATCTCAGAATAGAGGACATACTCAGCCGGCATTTCAAGGCATTTGTAAGGAAGAAAAAAATCTCAAATTGCAAGTGAACCCATTTAGAATAACCAGTAGGCATTCTTGAAATATGGGTGACAAGTAATGAAAGAACGAGCACAACATGTGATGTTATTTCATGTAAAATAAAAATGAAGAAGAGAAAACAGTGCAAATTCTCAAGCAATTTGTCACTTAGACACACCAAAAACGAGATATACCCGTCTTTGAAAATCAACAAGATCGCGGGTGAAGGTAAGTTAGGAATTGTTTGCAAATAATAGTTTAGGATAACGCCACAATATAAAGAAAAGTGAAAAAATTGGAAGAATATTTTCAAGAACAGATCAGCAGATTTTGATTTTGGTGTGTAGAGTTATGATATGTTATGAAAATATGAAAAAAAAGAAATGGAAAATCATAGATCTTTGATTGCACAACACATTGTAGTGAATTCCTTGATAATATTATCTTAGAGATATGTCTTTTTTTGTTGCACAATGAATTGATAACGAACCTCTTGCTGGAACTCGGAAAATCATGGATGCTTGAATAGCACAACACATTCAAGTGAATTCCTTGATAATATTATCTTAGAGATATGTCTTTTTTTGTTGCACAATGAATTGATAACGAACCTCTTGCTGGATCCAAGTTTACCGATCTCTTTAGAAGACCGAAATCAGCACCACTGAGCCTATCGAATGCGCGTTTCTTTCGCAAACCAAAATCTGCAATCGACAATCGGTCGAACGCTCGCTTTCTACGAAGACCATCGAATCCGAACTCGGCACGAGCTATTCTGTCAAAGGCACGCTTCTTTCGAAAGCCAAAGTCGGCCATGTCAAGTCTGCAACAGAGACGTCCAAAAATTCGTCGAGGAGTTAGTTGATATACAATGTGTACAACAAAGAAGAAAAGTGGACAACCTGTCAAATGCGCGTTTAGCAAGAGAGCGTTTGAAGAAACCAAAGTCATTGCTCTCTAAACGATCGAATGCTCTCTTCGTTGGTAGGGCGTTCGAATACTCCACCATCTCACTGGAATGACGCTCATCATTCCTTCAAAACGGTCTACATAATTCGTTCATTGAGTGTCTGGAATTCACGCGCTGTATATAGATTATAGGCTATTTCTATTGAAAAAACGCTTTTCCAACCGGGACTATTCATACTGCAACGAGAGAATATTACCAAGCTACAAGTAAAGAGTATAATGTTCTTTTAAGAAAATTACCAGAAAGAGGAATAATTTAGCAAGAATGTAACATGTTTTGAGCTGTTAGGTCTAGTGCCATACTGACGCCTCTTTTGTCCTGATGAGACTCATCAGTAGCACCTTTCCTCGGTTCAGCCGATCCCCTGAGGCTAAATGATCCTTTATAAAAGAATCAACGCAGAGTAAAAAAAGCACCCCAATCACTTGGATGATGATGTACAGATGATGGATTTACCTGACATTGTGGTGACCTGCAGGCGAGCTTGTAGCTTCAACAGTGACTCATTCCTCTCCTTTTGACCACTCTTTTACAAACTTTTTATTTTAGCGGGTCTATAAAAGAGCGGTCGAATTGAGTAAAAGTGCAATGAGTGTATCGTGATCTTCATAGTATTTCGTCACAGTCATGCCTGGTTGATTACGTGAAACATTAGCAGCCCAGTAACTTCATTTTTATATATTCTGAGAGAGATGTGAAGACATTTAAAACGTGGAACAATGCCAAAAATAAAATCGTTTTTTCATGGCCACTTCACTTCTCATCATATTCGCCTCTTATTCCTCCTTGTTATGCGTTCAACAATGCATACTTTATCAACAGACTCAGCAGTTATTATGTTTTGTAGGTATAAAATCCACTCACGACAGATCATAATTAGGTTGCACCATATAAGGATAGGTCGAGCACGTTGTCAATAGAATAATCTGAAATTGATTATGGTGAAGATGAATGCACTCTAGGTTTGACCAAGCGTACTCACCTCAAGCAAAACGATCTGTACTAACGGGAAGATGCACTGCGCCATTGATTTACCCTACTTATTATCTGCAAATTCAAACTAACCATCGAAATTACGGCCTTATTGGAATTCTACCATTAAGTGGTTCATCACGAGTTCAGTAGTTAAGAGAAAAACAATTGAAGATTAGCGCAGGATTATTCTGATTCGGCAGTAACAGAGTGATAAAAAGTAATAAATGACCATGCTGTGGTTATCAGAATGATTTGAGTTAGACTTCACTCCTGATGATATTGAACTACTCAATGAATGTAGATAGAAGAAAGAGAATGAGAATAGAAAGGCGGAAGGGTTTTGTGCTGATGACTTGAGAGCAGCTGAATGAGTTAAGCCTCTATGTCAAGTAATTTAATCTTTGAGGGACCTGAACGCCTCCCAAGCATACATTGTTTGCTCCTACTTTTCGAAATATATGTTATTCTTGCCGCAGCAAAAAATTGACAGACTAACAGCATGTATCTAACGAAATTTGCGGTGAGTTCGGATCGAACCAGGTGAGCAAGAAATGATTTTCGCTTTTCCATAAAGGCAGTCCTTGTGATGTGAAGACTGACACGTGCCAAAAGTGCACGAATGAACGAGGTCTCGGAAAGATGTGTTCGTTGATGTGTTCCGAACTATGAGCGGGATGCCTCTAATGCTAGAATTCACCCTAGCTCTATCTCCGCCCCCTTCTAGAGCATATATCTGTAAAATAATGCATAGTGACTTTCTGCCTAATTGAGATGAATAAGAAGTAACAGGTTATATTTTTAACAGAGTATTCGCTTATCAAGTCTCCAGTCTAGCAAAGTGAATTTTGAAGGGCGACAATAGAATCGCAATCAAACTTTTAGATCAAACTTTTTTGATATCAACTGTTCTCAGGCGAAACAGTTTTGAAGAGGAAAAGTATCACTGTAGAATCCAATCTAGACCATGAAGAGGAGCGCGTTCGAAGATCCGAAGCATAATACTGCTCAAAAACTTCGTTAGCGAGTGGTTGGCACATCGCCGTGGTGAGGAACACCTTGATGATCGGCTTGATTGCTTAACTTCGAGTTTTAATGTTTTTCATTAACTGCAAGAAACTATGGTGATAGAGTGAGCCATCCGACACTTTATAATCCTATTATTTCCCATAATGAGTGGTTAATTGATAGATTTTCAACATTAAAAAAAATCCAGAAATTCCCTCAATTAATTTCAACAATTTCAGCCCATTTTCTCCTTCAAAAACTCTGTGGATTTCTCTAGAATGGAAAAAAATTTATCATCGACTTTAAGGTTCTAATTTGAATAGTTTTATCGTAGTGGTGCAAATTTAAGGGATTTAAAAAGGCACATCTATGTATATACTGAATCCAGAGCTCAGATTGTAAATTTATGAAGCAAAAAGGAAGTTAAAAGGCAACTAAGTACAGCATAATCAATAATACATAATAAAAGCAACAATGAGTACCATTGTAATTAACAAAAATGAGTTGATCGCGAGAAGTCGAGATGAGAAATGGAGTTGGTGAAATCCAATTAACCCTTCAAAAGGAAAATTTGTCATGCAATGGAAACTACAAAAGGCAGTGAGGAGTTGTTCTGAATTGACTTCTTATGCACTTCAAATCAATTTTCCACTATACTTTTCTGTACTCGGTGTTATCTGTCGTCGTAAGACGTATTAGAGGATGTTATCAGAATCTCTCTGGGGGAAAATGCGAAGGCTACCTATGCGCGGATATCGGAGTTACCCTTATGTAAAAAGTGAATCTCTGATGTCTATGTAATTATTGAGATGTGAATGAGGAACGCTTGGAATCTCTCAAACAGCAGCGCTTATCCTTTCTATGGACAACTTGTAGCCCTTTGGGAATGGGGAGGATGGCACACAAAAACAACTCTTCATCTGAATCTATTTAGACATTTGCAAATTGCCTAGTTTCACGAGGGCTATTGGTAGAAAAACTTTCTTGATTTTGGATCATAGAAGGAATTTCAACTCACAGTTAAAGAAAAAACCAACTAAGTCTATGAACGCATCCATACACGACTGTTTGTTATATTTGAATAACAGTTTGCCGCAAGGAGTGTGGGGTGAACAATATACAGTTGTTATACAGTGCCTACTATCAAAATATGAAGAAGAGATGAACGGAATCACAGGAATCTGAAAATTTGAAAAGCATCACTGTGCGAAACACACAGAGATAATTCGCAACCTGTACAAAGAAACGTTATAACAACACCGAACAGCTGCCTGGCAGCACTCTAAATATTTCCTGTGAATTTTACTTTGCCGAAGGAAATGCTTGAAGCTAAAAGGAAAAGAAATATGTTCTCACAACTTGAAGAGCGCGAACGATTGTGGGTGCTTTAAAGTCTGAAAAACACAACAAAATTTGTGTATGTAGTGCTTCACAAAGCGTCTTGGTTCATAAAGAAAAATTTTTGTGACAGACTTGATGGCAGAAAACCTCAACACATCAAGTTCCCAAGAGGATTTATCAAGGCTACTATTTTATTTGCTATCACTTTCAATATGCAAGGCTTCCAAAAGCATTCGACACAGATCTTCTGTTGGCATAATTAGTCTGATATAAAACTTGCCATTATCAGCCTATGGTGAATAACTTAGAGCCAGGAAGTCATCACCCCATAGCGGGGCTATGGACGGAGTAGCGGCTCAAACGTCTTGCCTCTCAACATGAATCAATCTTCTGCATCTCGAGGGTTGCCTTCTGACTCGTGCGACCAAAACTATCCGGAAGTAGGCGTGTTCCAGTTGAAGAGATGCTCGAAAAAGGGTCTCCGGAGAGGAAATGAAACTCAAATTTGCGTTGGCACCACGTTTCCAAGCATTTTAATGGAAAGGAAAAAAATAACACCATTGAGGAAACCAGGAAACAGAATAAAATCAATTGAATATCATTGCTGACATAATACCTGCTAGAAAAAGAGACTTTACATTTTCGAGTGAGTTGTGTTTTTATACTACGTGCAATGCCTTCGTCAAAATTACTTCTTTGAAGAACTTTTGAACCACAAAAGGATAGACAGGTCGTTTCACTTTTTGCAGCAAAGGAGACCGGAACTTTTCTTTGGAATCAAATTTGTTCCAGAACTTATTCATTTAGAAGCGCGAATTTGAGCTGTCAAACACTCTGTAGTCCCTTTAACCCACCGCAGGTTATATCACTGAAAGCCATTGGAATGTGGGAATTTTCCAACTTCCTTCCCTCAAAACTACTTTCTTGAAAGTCGCTCAATCTGCGCACGCTTCGATCCTGACAACTACTAGGCGGGCTTTTCCTATTCTCAACATTCTACGCTCACAAACATAATCAAAATCCGGTTAACTTCTTTTAAATCAATTCTTCCTCCTATTGTTAGATATCGTCAGCAAACTGCACATATACCTTGAAGCTAACAAACATGCATTAGCCCTCTGCTTCCATATTCCATTCCTTACTTACATAAAATTCGATGCTTCTGGTCTCCACCAATGACGGAAGGATTCATAAGAAACAAAACGATGAGTCTTTGATATAAGCTGTTTTCTGTTCTATCGAATTTGGGTATTGAGTTTCAGAGTAATGTCAATCCGATTTTTCCATGCTCTGGCGAGAACGAAATGGCCAAAATGTTAGCTACTGTCCATAACAGTGTGGTGATGCTCTCTTATCCGCTCATCTCGAAAGCCGTAAATTTCCACACTGATATTTCTTCATGCCCATCAACTAGCCAGGTTTGTTGAACTCTCCTTGAGCTACATAAGAGTTAAGGCTTGTTGTAAAGTTAGTATTTAGCTGCGTTTTCCACTGTCTATGTCTAGCATAGTACATATCTGCAGATTTAGCTACAAAATTTTGCACTGTTCCAAAATCTTTACAGACAGTCACTTGTATCTGTTTGTTGAGATATCTTTCCATAGTGAGTATTTTTAGAAGACAAGAACTCGACAGGGATCTGGTAAATTTGCTACCGTATATTAAGCACAAAATTGTGAAGTATCACCGGACAATTGACATCTAATAACGGTATAAGAGATAAATTGTTTAAGTGAACAAATGAAAACTGCGGGCCAACAACATCGCACAGGTAAAGCTTTTGTTCACAGCTGATTTTAGTATTGTACAATGCTGCGATATGAAGTTCATTGGAAATTGACCAATAAACGGAGTTGAATACTTTAGCTGTCTTCACACGAATGTTTCAGTAGTTAATCTGGCTCGAAAACTTTGTAGACAAAGTTGTACAACATTCATGCTTCTAGTTCCTAAGTTGTAAAAAGCGAACTACTACACGAAACTAAAACATAAATAAGCAACGAAAGCGCTGAAACACCAATTTGACGACCTGTTTAGGTCATCAGTGACTATAGTACTATTTTAACACCTAATCCGTCTTTACATGTGCTATATCGACTCTATCTAATCTATCGTTTCCTTGCACCCATCTTCCACGAAAATTTCGCAATGTGTTTCAAGTAAGCTAAATAATATGCAAAACATTTGTCTCCATGAATAGCACTCAGCATCCTTGTATGTACAGTTATGACATCATGAAACTGCTAGAGGAACAGGAGAAGAAAAATCTCTAATGGATTTCGAGTTTTCTCTTGCTTGTGGCTTCGGGTCCTTGTAAATTTCCCACCTTCGTTACGAATGTCATTGAATGGCGGCGGTTGAAACATCAAATCATTTCTTAATGACTTTTAGGAAAGCTGAGCTGCGCTAGAGTTCCCTACTTGAATCACATCAAATGAACTGTCTCCAGACAAACTGTGTTATCAGTTCCCTGTTGAAGAGATGAAAGGCTCCGTGATCCTCCTGCATTGTCGAACAACACTGCACTCGTGATAAACGACATCACTATCACTGAGATACTCATCCGCTGATTGAATCAATATGTACTGAAAACATTATTAGCTATTGAAATATTTGACATCGCTAGTTTCACAACCACTTACAATTTACTGATGTGATTCAAAATGGTAATCTTGTTGCAAAATCTACCCAATAGGTGCTCTGACAGCTTATACAGATAGCGGCTCACCACTGAAATGCCTTTTTGGGCTTCTCGCTTTTGTCATCTAGACTTCTGTTGAATCTTAGTTTGTAGTGCGAGTCTATGGAAGGTAAAAGTGGAACAATTATTGTTACATCGCCCTTACTTTTTATAGACAAACTTGCACGAAAAATTGGAAGATGCTCTTTTTTGTAGACAAACAATCGCTAACGAACTAAGGACGAATCTGATTAACTGATGTGCAAAGTCTAGAAAATCTCCATGAAAGCAGTGCAGAATGAATAAAAGTGAAAGTACAATAAAGTGATTTTACAATACTCTGGTGAATTCTACGATTTTTCCTGCTTTTTTCGCAGTGATATGATGTTACATATATACCTAAGAGAATTGAGTGATGAGCAAAAATGTATAGATGAAACGCGGCTTCGATTCCCGTCTGGGCCGTATTTTTGCTCACTATCAATTCTCTTAGGTACATATGATTTTACAATACTTTTGTGTTCTTACGCTTCTGTAAAGTGATGTATGAAGTGTCTCTGGAAAGTCGCGAGTCAAACAGTGGTTTTAGTTTGCTCTTCTAGTCTGTCTAACAATGCTTACAGCTGAAGTACGATCATTCTGTCACTGTTCTACCACATGACGCGAGGCGGCTCTGATAGGAGATTCACTTTTTTGCGATTGTCTGTCATGATATACAAAAGTTTCCTCTTGGATTTTTTGTTGTTAATGGATAGCTTATAAATGTAGATGTAAAAACACAGTTGACTTAGGAAAGGCTGCCCTCTCAATGATTAGCTGCGCATTCATTTGCAACAAACTTCATCACCAAAAAGAACAGATAATTTTTTTGACAGCATCTGTGTAAGTTTAACTACTAATTTCAAGCACTCTGGAAGAAGAATTTGTTAACAACAATTGGTCATTGGAAGATGTGTGGTTTACTAGACAAGATTTCGTCGCGTGAGTTCCAAAATTTTCGCAGCGGATTGGTTCATAATTTTTTGACCATTTGGATAAATTATTAGGGACAGAATAATATAGATTATGGAAGAAAGTTCCTATTATCACTAAGTAAAAAGTGTTGAACACTCGATTGCTCTTGGCTGGTATCGTTAACTATATTGTACCTTTCGTTTCGAGTGTTCTCTCAAGGCAGCGCTCAACATTCAATTTGCTTGATAATCATTTTTTGAGCAACGCATGTGGCCTGTTATAGGGCAACATATGAAACACATATATCGGGCTCTACAAGTTGCTCTATAATAGATCACATGGGACGATATGGGAGTGAAAATTAACAGCCAACAATAAAACCATCTTCGCTTTGCTGACGATATCGTTCTCAAAACACCAAACATCAGCCAAGCGGAAAGAATGTTGACCGATTTCGATAACGCCTGTGGAAAGATTGGTCTTCAACTAAATCTAACGAAAACGATGTTCATGAGGAACGGATGGGTTTCGAATGCCCCATTCACGCTCAACGGAACAACAATCTCCGAATGCTCCAGTTACGTCTACTGGTCGTAAAATCAACATGATGAACGAGCTAGCTCCAGAGTTGAGCAGGAGGAAACGAGCGGCTTGGGGAACGTTTAAGAGCACTGAAGAAGTGGTGAAGAGGAAAAAGAACATCCGACTCTGTGCCCACCTTTTCGGCTCGACAATTATCCCTGCCCTAACGTATGCAGCAGAAACGTGATCGCTACGTAAGCAGGATGAAAAATCACTTGGCGTTATCGAACGCGCAGTCGAAAGGTTGATGCTAAGAGTATCCCGTATCTCGCAAATGAGAGAAAGGATCCGAAGTTCCGACCTACGTCAACGATCGAAAATCAGAGACGCCGTTCTACACGCCAGGATATCAAAAATAAGGTGGGCCGAACATGTGATGCGCTTCAACGACAACCGATGGACGAGAGCCGTTACCGACTGGATTCCTCGGGCATCAAGCGCACTAAAGGAAGACCACTGACCCGCTGGTCCGATCTCTTCACGAAAGCGATAGAAGAATGATTTGATGCTTAGCGAATTCCTAGAGCGAGGAGGACGCACTGGGCTATTCTTGCACGCGATAGGGAGAAATGGAAGAGTTGCTGGTACCCGCTCGAGTCACTCGACGATCAATAGGACGACCGGTGATACAGGTGATACCAGCCAAGAGCAGTCGAATGTACAACAGTTTCCATTCAGTGCTAAATTCACTTGATGGATCGCGTACAATGCTTGTCGTCGCCTACTGCTAGTGTGGAGGACTGGAGCACCCCGGCAGGATCGGCAGATCGAAGCACGTGTTTCGGGCTCTATAAGTTGCCCTATAAATCTCCATAACCATAGCAGAAAACGTTAGAAATGAATTTTGGATCGCACAATAAAATATTCATCTTAAAACACTCACCTTTTGATGTTTTATGTCTATAAATTATTCATTGAAGACCAGCCGCTTTGGGTCAGTTCATCAGTGGGCTGTGCCTAACTTAGGCCGGAAAGATCAGCCTGAGGTATGGCTCGAGGTCACGCGTAATAACGAGGCGCCTTTTATCTCTGACGAAGTAAGCACAGCTATTAAACGCTGCCTAAAAAGAGCACGTTTAGAGAATTCTGTAATAATGGTTCAAATACCCCAAAGACACTAAAGCGTCAATTAGTCCGCAACCGACTGTATGACCGCCTCTGCGAAAGCAATGACTGCAAAATTTGCCAACTGGTAGAGACGGCGACTGCATGAGATCGGGTATAATTTACCTAATCTCTTACGAGGTATGATGTGGTGAGTATATTGGCGGAACGGGTAGACCGCTATTCTTCCGTGTAAAAAAGCACCCACTTAGGTCACGCAACTCTGATTCAAAAACCCCACTAGGCACGCATAGGAACCAAAAACATACAGGAGTAATGTTCGGCATCAAATTCACGATCCTCGCATAGGAATTAAAAACGTATGCATGTAAAATCTTAGAAACCTCTTGGATACATTGCAAAGACCCAAAAATGAACCGAAAAGAAGAGTGCCTCGTACTTACGCGTGACCTTGAACCATACCTTAGGCTGATCTTTCCAGCCTGAGTTAAGCACAGCGCACTGATGCACTTACCCAAAGCGGCTGGTTTTTAATGAATAATTGATAGACCCAAAACATCAAAACGGCGAGTGTTTCAAAATGAAGCTCCTACTATGCGATCCAAAATTCGTTTCTAACGTTTTCTGCTGGGGTTACGGAGGTTTTGGCTTAGTGGATTGTGGATTAATATGATTTTTTCAGGCTCTGAAGGAGACGACTCACCGAAACGTTAACTGCCTTGAATATTGTATTTTCAAGCTGCATTACTAGCTACATTGTTCTATGCTTCGCTAGAATTCAATAAATAATGTCAATAACACCTCGGAACGGCTAAACAGAAGAAAATACTCATTGATCCAAAGATTTGATAGCAAGACTTCTTTTTTCAAAATTGTTGGAGAAAAATGAAATATTTATTGCATACTTCATATTGAAATTACAAAGGGTTAATACCAAGTGAAATTGGTCGATTAAAATTCGAAACGTTTCGCATTGTACAATGCATATGGAGGTGACATTGCAGCACAACTCTATGAAAGAGTTCGAACATGAGATGTTATAAAGCTCTAAAGGGGAAAGCTCTTGGTGTTGATCCATGAACGATACGCCATGCATTCATCTTCAATTTTTTGCTTCGTTTGGGGTGATTGAATGCATATCTGCGCTTTGCAGTGACTCGCGCTGGCCTACTGCTGTATCGAGTCAGTGTTGCTTATCCTCTAAAACAGGTCTGGTACCAACTTACCAACCTCGGAGCGATGGATGTCTTGGTGAGTCATGAGCGCAGGATTGGAAGATCTACTTTGTTTGCAACATAGTGTACCTCTAATCACTGCGCCACATGAACTTAAAGAATAAATTCTGTTGACAATGTTGTAATAAAATATGTAATTTCGTTCAAAACATAAGGATAAAGAGAGTAGGATCATTTGATTAACAAAGTATTGCAGTAGTGTTAATGATCTGGATAAAAGCAGACTGGTGCAGTGGAATCGAGAATTCAGAGAAAAAAATCTAGACGACACTAAGTAGTTGAAAGCTCACAGTAATAGTCGATGCCTTATAGATGCTTTCAGAATCGACTTATAGCACTAAAGTGTTATCCAAGTTGAGTTGCGCATTTGTGCATAAATTGAAGAGGAAGAGCTTCTAACCATAAAATGAATTTGGGCAAATGCTACAGCGTCATACTTTGTATAATTTCTAGTAGCTATAATTGCTCAAAGAACAATGTAACGTTTCACAATAGCGATTTACTCTACGTGATGAAAAGTATGAAGCGTTCGATCATAATCAATGCGTAAATTTGCTATATAGATCCATCTACTAAACATTGTAAACCTGATCTTATCATTCAAAGGCGCTACACAAGACAGTGTTTCTGTCTTCTTGGATAAGGCTATTACTATTTTGATGAGGATTGTAGGGCTTGGTCATGAGCACAGCATCGAACCAGCGACCGATCTTATTTTTGCTAAACACTATGAGCCACTGTTCTACCCGCGTCGCTCAAGGAAACAGCTGATATCTGAACGAATGGAGTAGAACAGTCAAATTCTATCTTAGTAACAGGACATCTTGACATACTTTCAATTTCAAAGCTAGTATGGGTCAACAAAGCAAGTTGTATTATTTATGTTAATATAAGCACATTAAAGTAATTTCCACAAGACGAGAAGGCAGAAAAAGATCCCTATAAAACATTAACTAATGCACTCTATATAAATTGGTTTTAAAAATGGACAAGGAAGACACATTCTTACACTGATCTAATGCCGTGGAATGCTTTTGTAGGAGGGTACCTAATTCACATTGAAGTTCAAGGTAAAAAGGCTAAACTGGTTCAAAACATGAAAGCCCAATTTTCCTTTGGCTAAGAGCGACCCAAGTAGGGGTTATGTCATCTCTGACATGTAAACATGAAGTTGAAATTTTGAAATAAAATGATCACTGAAATCACGAGGGGATATTAAGGTAATGGAAAGCGAGTACTGAGGCGCTTTGTTCTGCTTCTAAAAAATCGTGAGTGGATTAAGATAACAATAGTCGGTTTCGTCCCGTTTTTCCATACCAAAGACGTCTCCTCTCACACTTTTAGCATATAGTCGTTATTCATCGCCTATTCAAGTTATTCATGGTTTCGTTCTGACAGAAAAACTTAAGCCTACAGGGATCCAATCTTCTAACTAAAATGTATCTTCTTTATTCGAAGAACGGTAAGCGATATCATTCTTGGACAGCTGCTTGTATTTTTTGCACCCTGGTTCAGTTTGAGGTACGAATCTCAACGAACCGAAGATGTTTTGCAAACGCTAATAAATCCGTATCTCACTATAATACGCAACAAATTTTAAACGTTATTGGAATAGAACTGTAAATAAATTCTCTTCGCATTTCAATTAAGAAAACTCAGTATTCGTTAAGATACATTGATTTAGTAGTAGCTGTTGTTTTTGCATCTTGCCAAGAGAAATTATTTTTAGACAAATATCAACGTGCTAGCACGAGGTGCGCATAGGTTAGGCGCCAAGCCATTTAGTTGTGGTCGTTGGTTCAATCTTTCCCCACGGGCCCGCCAACTTTTCCAACCCTTCGCTATCGACAAGTTAATATTAGATTTTTTAAGAGGACAGCAGCAAGATTTCACATGTCAAAAAAGCTAGACATGCATTTATTTTTACTTCAAACGACGCTTGATGAAGTCGAATATGGCGCGTTCCTTAGGGAGTAATCACTGCTAGATTTTGGCTGCTACAGCGTGGTTTTTTTTATAGAAGAAGTCGTAGTACTGTGGAAGAAATTTATTTACAAGAAATTAGCACTGGCTTCAATCCAAAACTATAGGAGAAGGTTTGCATCAAGAAATCGTAGACACACTATCATTACTGTCTGGGAATTTCAGGAAGGACTACAGTCATGCAGTATTTGATATGCCACTGAGGAAGGAGATCGCCAGATCCTCAATAAGTGTCTAACGAACTCTGTGAATAACAGTTCTAAGTTAACGAAAACTGTTATCAAAATGTTGCAGTTTGTGCAATGTGTTATTAGCTCCCCATTGAGTGACTTTAAAATTTTTCAATCTTATTAGCTTTGCGGTCCAACGGCTTTAAAGACATTTCTTAATGTCAAACAGTGATGAAGGGTTTCTTAATTATAGATCACCTCCATTCATGGAGTCACCAGAGTTAAAAAGAGCATATCCCATCAACGTATTCAGGAACACCACGGCGAGAGGATCTGTGACCAGCCTATGATCGTGAAAAGTAGATATAAGAGGAACGTCACCGAAACAATGCCACTTCGTGTCTTTCGAAGGGTTGGTCCCTGACTAAAAGTTGTAGTGCCTAACGGGGACGAATGATTCTTGCGGACTCCCGCTCGCGTTACTTGATTATTAACGAGACTGCTGGTGACAACTTACAGGCTATTACCACTATCATCAATCATAATTATCACTATCTTCATATCTATACAATAATTAACATACCATCATTATCAGTTAAAAAGTTTGAAGACCTTCTTAGATGATGAATGCAAGGAAACAAATCGAATACAAATGCTGCGTTACGCACAGTAGATGTGGAGACAAGTCAGTTAAAATGGTAAGTCCATTTTTGCAAAAATTCACATTTGCACACTGGGCAAAGAAAGGCTTAAAATAAACAGTCTAAGTAGAAGAATTTGTGTGGCATCCGAAAAGAAGCAGTGAACATAGGTACGAGGTAGCGGGAATATGCTAGAACTGATCGAACACCATGGACGAATTACAGTGGTGAGCCACGTCCTAGTTTACTTAGATTCGAAACGCCACCAATAAGTAAATGATTCGGTCCTTGGGCCACAAAAGAGGGACACAATACGCGTTCGGTAGAAAAATTCATCCAACAAATCATGATCAGCTCACGAGTCACTATTTCTATGACGGAATAGTGGTCAAGGTAAGCTATAGAGCTAGAAAAAATTCTAATTGTAAAGCTGTCCTCACTTGTACCATAAAGTTTATTTCAGTTTCAATCTTACTAAGATAAAAGCTGCCAATTCACTACTTGCGGACGCTCATTTACAAATATGAAGGCTATCAACATCTTATGAAGCTTCATGCGGAGAGACTAGAGTGGAAATTTTGGGTTTCAATGAAGTCTTCACGATTTGGTTGTTGAATAAATGGGAGCACATGACTCAATGAAAATCTATTTAAGAAGTGGAACCCTCAGAATTGTAAAATTGGAAACCAGGCTGTCTTAAACATTCACAAAAACCACCCAAGCAAGCACAGAACAATATACGAATCAACGTGTAACAGGTTGCTGATCATCTCCACGCCTATGCTGCTGGTAATCGAATTTTCGAGCAGGGAAATCACACTCAAGTACAATTAACATCAAGGACTCTGGGTACTTTTCTGTTATCGCACAGGAATACTTTTGAACCAATCTCTTTTGATGATGAACAAAGATTATGCATCAGATAGTTATTAATTATTGGAGAGCCTAAATTCCGAAAATTTAGAAAATGCACATGTTTAAAAGAAAGGTCTTCCAAGAGCACTGTGGCACTAAGAAAAAAAAATGATATCGCGCATTTTCGTTGAACAGAGGTCTTCTACCAAACTATTGCTAAACATCAAATAGCATAAATCGTGGAGCGTTCCAAGATGTGCTAGGTTTATGAAAAAACCTTTCTACAGCGCTTTGGCAGGAAAAATAAAATAGCGCTATAAAGCGTCGCACCCTATCGCGCGGATATTCGTATTAATTCAACAATTTTTTCGCCGCTTCGTAGAGATTTCTATGTTCTCTGCATTGGAATTGTTGGAAAAACTTTGCCCTATCGTTCTAGAGCTTAGACTTTTTATTTTCACCTTATTTTGCCAAATAAACTCGTTACGAAGTCCAAGTCTAAGCAGCCTAAGCCTGAACACGAAAAGCATATGAGTTTGTAAAGAAAATCTTGAAGTATCAACGACATTTGTTTGGCCTGAAACTTTTTGTTCAAGTGGAGCACTTTCCTAAATTCAATATTAAAATCGCATTTCACATGTGAATCACGTGATCGACTAATCGCGTACCAATTAACAACCTCTTGCACATCCTAGTTGACAAACGATTAGCGATGTGGAAGCTCAATCTTGTTTTCGCTGCTGCACTGCAGTAAAACGGTCTTTTCAGAAAGCAAGCACAGTTTTGAAATCGCCGAAGACTCATGCTGTGAATGGTTGCTAGTAGTTCACGGGGAAAGCTCATTTCTGCGAGAATTACGCATGTGTGATACAGAAACCTGTGAAAGTTCTCTTTTGAGAATTATGTATATTTGTCGAATCTACAAAATTTGCGCTATCGGACAGTTATTAACAATCTAAGGGAAGAGCTCTGTCCTCCGAAATATAGGCGTAATAATGCGTGACGCGCGTAGAACACAATTTTTTTAGTGCTGCAGCACTGCCAAGAAGCCATTCCAGAGATAGTTTCTTCAATTCTTCGAAATTTGAGCTTTCGAATGATTACTTAGAGCCTAATGGAGTTTCTTTGTCCGGCAAAAAATTCTCCTTCAAAGGAGAACTCCGTCCGGTATTGGGAAGTACCGGACTTCAACCACCAATAACTCATACGTTGGTCACTAGCAGCATCAGTATACTCCGACCACCTGTGTTGAGATGGATCAGTTAGTTCTGCTCTCTTGAACTGCGCAGAGAGCATCCCTTTTTCCACATTACTACTCTAATTTACTTTATTTACTTTAATGATCCGTCTTCACAGTGTTTTTTTTCACTGTGAAGCTCCCAGTACTTCTAGCATTCACTTCGTTTTTCGTCTTCTTTTTGAACGTCGTAGAATACTGGTTAAGCGAGTCTTCTTGCAGTCTCAAGGAAGGCCTGGATGTGGTGTTGCACAGGGCTCTGATATTGCCTGCCGAAGAGGGTGTGGGGTATAGTTCTGCTCCACACGCGCCGCACCTCCGTCGCGGCGCCCTCTTTTTTTCGTATAGACTTTAAATTTTGGTTCTTTGTGGATATGACTTCTCATAGTTTCAACAACAGTTTTGTCATCGATGGAAAATCGTGATAGGAAAGCGCGAGTTCTACTCTAATTCACAAAGAAGGATAATTCTGGTGACAGCCTAAGAACGTCATAGTCAATGGTCCCAAATTTCAAGGAAAATGGCGCTTAAGCGGCTATTTGAACAGAGAAAATAACAGAATCTCAAGTTGCAGCCGAAGCCACGTACGAACTTTCCGCGTTGATGACAAAAGCTGGAATCCGCTCTAGATGTGACGATCATGGACTCAGCAAGCGCCATCAAACTAACGATCACATGTGATCATTCAATGATAGGTTAAAGCAAAGTTAATAATTGACTTCTACGCTTAAGTTTCGACGCCTCCTCCTCCAGGTGCCACTGATCCATCGATCCATCGATCGTTTGTCAGCCGTTCCTTTTTCAGGTGTGGTTTTCCGTGATCGAGTAAGGAGTTTAGCGGAGCATCGCTCCTTATTCTCATAGATTAAGCGAGAACTACAAAGAGATTTTAACCTGTAATGTTTTGCACGCACACCACAGTGTACGTGAGCACAGTAATTATGGTCCCTCGAAACATTTCTACGCCTACCAAGCTCATTTTGAGTCCTTTTTGCGTTGCGAAATCGGACAACAATACGTTGACTCCAAGAAACCAGCTCAAAGAGTCTCTACTAATTACTGTTAGCTAAGTCAATGCCGGATACACAAGACAGTGTGATTAGATGGTCTGTTATGGGTTGAATACTGTGTCTTTGTCACCCAATAGTCAGTTAAACAAGAAATAAAACATTTCAAGATTATATAAAGCTTTCCCATATCTCGCGACAGTTTTCAGTAGCAAAAGGATTTGATATTTTTGAACTATTAAAAAGCGATTTGAAGTCTCACTGCTCTATAGCAGTAGCGGTAAACAAATCAAAACGCCGAACATAATTGACACTGTGGTCTTTTTTCAAAAGTGGTAGTAAAGGAGCCGGAATTATGGAGAACAATGTGGAATCTCCCATACTCTCAACATGAGACGAGCGGAGTTGTAAGAGTGTACTGAAAAAATCAACAAACATTGGCGAGATGAAAAGTTTTTCGCGGTCTGTTCTATGATGGAAGTAATTCTGACTGCCACAATTGAGATTTTTCAGAGGTCCAGCCGCTCTCTTATATGTTTCAATTCAAATCCACGCTATTGCAATAGACATGCTTCAAAACCCAATGGCCAACCTTTGCCGGTGACGCAGTGTATGACCGACAAAGCAGGTTGTGCAAGATTACAACTCTCCTCGAGCTTATCAATAGAAATGCAGCAGAATATGCATTACTGGAAAATGCGTGCATATTGACGAATCTTTGGTGTTGTTTAGAGGTAGATCAATCACCGTCATATTTCTCAAGAAAATCACAAAGATGCGATAAGCTTATTTAAATGAAGAAATAAAGGCAGCTACACTTATAAAATTCTGGTTTATCCCTAGCAATCTCTGCATAACTTATATACTAAGATATAAACTTGGCATCTCTCTTAGATAACCAGTTGGCTAAAAACGACATGCGACAAAAAAGCACTCCACAGAAATTTCAATCACTAAGAACGAAATGAATTGCATTGAGTGCATGCTCTTTGCCCACTTCTCTAGGCATACATTACTCATTCAGTGCACATTACTTACATACATTACTTATTCAATGCATTATGTGTGTTGTATAGCAGAGATAGAACATCTCGAGAAGATAAGTAAATGATAATAAAATTGATAAATAATCAATTAGATAAGTGAAAAAAACCAATATATAATTGTCATCCTTATATTCGTGTTCGTATAAAGAATACAAATCTTTCAAAAAAAACTAAGCTCAGCTGAGAACAGAGTCCAGAAAAGTGTAAAATATGTTGCATAAATTTTTTAAACAGCTCGAAATTCGCAAGGAAAAATAGGTGAAAGGTAGGACTGTGTTACGCTGGGGAAAATATTTCCTAATACTCGCTGGAAATTCAAAGTTTATATATGAATTCAATTAAAACAACAATAATCATTCTTCAAAATAAAGAACGTCATTATCCATGATCTTCTGGAGATGATTCCAGGCTGTGTTTTGATCGAAACCAAGTTCTGTTGTTAATTCACGGATGCTTATGACGGTTCCACATCGAAAGCTGCTTGCAGGTCTCCATCGTCCAGTTTCGATGGTCATCCGAAACGTGATTGGTCTTCAAGACTGAGATCACCAATTTCAAATCATTTATGCCACTTTGAAACACTCACATGGCTCAAAGTTCCTCACCTTTGGCATCGCAGATCCCCTTTGCAGCATCTCTTATCAAGAGTTGTCGCTTCTAGCAATAGCGAATTAAAACTCGAAGGTCAGTTTTGCCCATCGTCATCATTTGATATCCGACGAGTAGATTGAAATTAAACGCACTATTTCTAGTGTTGCCGTGGAAGATTCTTATGGAAATATTCCTGAGATATTCCCATGAATCTACGTCAACCGATACTGTGTGAAACAAGCATAAAATTTGGCTTTTCCGTGGAGTTAAGGAACTTTTTCCTCAACGTAGTAGCACTGGCATCTGTAATAGGTAAATCAGATAAGTGAGGCATTATTTTGGAGAGAAGTCCTAATCTTGGGTCTAACCGTAGTGGTTGAACCTCAATAGAATTCTTTTAAGCTGCTCTTCCAACAAACAAAATAACAACGCCATTAGGAGGCTCTTGACGAGAAGTTATCATAAAAATCCTATGGTATTTATTGAGCCCGACCTGACACCTTACGCTTTCAGTTAGACCACAACAGCTTCTATAATCAAATGGATTTTTTTATTTAACCGCTTCCAACGGTGGTACAAAGTTTCAAATATACCCATTATGTAAAGTGATGTGCAAAACTTTCGCGTCAGGCGGGACTAGAACCCGCACCTCACGCTTTCCGAGAGCGCGTGCTTCGTACGTTACTATCTATGCTCGATGTGTTAAATGTCGATACCGACCCGGGCCAGGCCGTTGACGGCTGGTGGCTGACAGATAGATGCGCTGTAGCGTAGAAAGAGTGTTGTGCAAAATGGGCGTCAATAGTGTAACGGATTGAGCACGCGCTCCCGGAAAGAGTGAGGTGCGGGTTCTAGTCCCATCTGACGCGAAAGTTTTGCACATCACTCTACATAATGGGTATATTTGAAACTTTGTACCACCGCTGGAAGCGGTTAAATAAAAAATCCATTTGATCATAGAAGCCGTTGTGGTCTAACTGAAAGAGCAAAGTGTCAGATCCGGCTCAATAAATACCATAGGATTTTCATGATAACATCTTGTCAAGAGCCTCCTGTTGGCGTTATTATTTTGTTTGTTAGAAGAGCAGCTTGAAAGAATTCTATTGAGGTTTAACCACTACGGTTAGATCTAAAGCTAGCGCTTCTCTCCAAAATGATGCCTCAGGTATCTGAATTACCTATTACAGATGTCAGTGCTACTACGTTGAGGAAAAAGTTCCTTAACACCGCGAAAATCCCAAATTTTATGCTTGGTTCACACAGTATCGGCTGACGTTCATGGGAATATCTCAGGAATATTTCCATAAGAAACTTCCACGGCAACACTAGAAATGGTGCGTCAAATTTCAATCTACTCGTCGGATATCAAATGATGACGATGGACAAAACTAACCTTCGAGTTTTGATACGCTAATGCTAGAAGCGACAACTTTTGACTAGAGATGCTGCGAAGGGGATCTGCGGTGCCGAAGGTGAGGAACTTTGAGCCATGTGAGTGTTTCAAAGTGGCATTAATGATTTGAAAGTGGTGATCTCAGTCTCGAAGACCAATCACGTTTCGGATGACCATCGAAACTGGACGATGGAGACCTGCAAGCAGCTTTCGATGTGGAACCGTCATAAGCATTCGTGAATTAACAACAGAACTTGATTTCGATCAAAACACAGCCTGGAATCATCTCCAGCAAGATCATGGATAATGACGGTCTTTATTTTGAAGAATGATTATTGTTGATTTAATTGAATTCATATATAAACTTTGAATTTCCAACGAGTATTAGGAAATATCTCCCCGGCGTAACAGAGTCCTACCTTTCACCTTTTTTTCCATGCGAATTTCGAGCTGTTAAAAAATTATGCAACATATTTTGCACATTTCTCTCCCCTGTTCTCAGCTAAGCTCAGTTTTTTTTTTTGCAGGATTTGTATTCTTTATGCGAACACAAATATAAGGATGACAATTATATATTGGCTTTTTCTACTTATCTAATTGATTATTTATCAATTTTATTATCATCTACTTATCTGCTCGAGATGTTCTATTTCTGTTATACAACACACGTGATGCATTAAATAAGTAATGTATGTAAGTAATATGCATTAAATGAGTAATGTATGCCTAGAGAAGTGGGCAAAGAGCATGGACTCAACGCAGTTCATTTCGTTCTTAGTGATCAAAATTTCTGTAGAGTGCTTTTTTGTCGCATGTTGTTTTTAGCCAATTGGTTATCTAAGAGAGATACCACGTTTATATGTCATATGTGTGTACACATATGTATATAAGTTATGCAAAGATTGCTAGGGATACACCAGAACTTTATGAGTGTAGCTGCCTTTATTTCTTCATTTAAATAAGCTTATCGCATCTTTTTGACTTTCATGAGGAATATGACAGGAGATTAATCTACCTCTAAACAGCACCAAAGATTCGTCAATATGCACTCATTTTCCAGTACTGCATTTCTATTGATAAGCTCGAGGAGTGTTTTAATCTTGCACAACTTCCTTTGTCGGTCATACAGTGCGTCGCCGGCAAAGGTTGGCCAGTGGGTTTCGAAGCATGTCTATTGCAATAGCGTGGATTTGAATTAGAACATATTCAAGAGAGCGGCTGGACCTCTGAAAAATCCCAAATGTGGCAGTCTGAATTACTTCCATCATGGAACAGATCGCGAAAAACTTTTCATCTCGTCAATGTTTGTTGATTCTTACAGTACATTTTTTTAACTCCGCTTGTCTCATGCTGAGAGTATTAGAGATTCCACATTGTTCTCCAAATTTCCGGCTTCTTTATTACCACTTTTGGACAAAGACCACGGTGTCAATTACGTTCGGCGTTCTGATTTGTTTACCACTACTGCGATAGAGCAGTGCGACTTCAATTCGCTTATTAATAGCTCGAAATATCAAGTCCTATTGCTACAGTGTTCACACGACTCTCGTTTACATAGCGGCCCTCGTTTTCGAAACAGAATTCATTAGTGCCGTAGTTAATTCACCAAATAATAGATTAGTGCTGCACAAAATACGTAGCAGCTGTGAAGAAAATGAAAAAAAGATGAAATCATCGAAGCGTCAACCAATGAATCATAACGACAGCAGCGAAAATAAAGATGACACGAACCTTGGGTAAATTAACCAAGATATCTCCTTAAAATTCATCACTTTATGGTTTTATTTGACGAGTATCAGTTTTTTTTTACTGTGTGAGATCCAGTACTTCTAGCATTCGATTCTTCTCGTCACTGGCTCTATGAGATAATCTTCCACACGAACGTCTTAGAATACTTGCCAGAACGGCTCATCACAAGCTCGAGGGTAGTCAGGTTAGGGTGTTCCGCATGGTGTGCGCTGTTGATTAGCGGAGAGTGCTGGGAGAAATGGATTAATCCCGCGCCAAGTATCATTGACCACTCGGCTAGAGACCTCCTTCCTAAGATATTTATAAATTAATTTACGTCCATGGCTTAATATCACATTGGGAAGAAGAAATCACGCTTTCGTAAGCATGTTAAGACTTCAGTAAAAAACTAGAACTTCCGGCAGTAAACTGTGCATTCGACTTTAGTGAGCATCCTCAGAGGTAATGCATATGTGGTGTGAGAAGTGTTTTCAATGACTTACGGTAGACTACCGATGCATCAAGTCAGTGTTGCCAACGTCCTGGACAAATCTGGGCTCAAGTCACTGAATCAGGAAGAATGAAAAACTTGGTGATCTCGTGGCGGACTGTTAAACCAGAGACCACGTCTGTATTATATAGCACTACCATTCACTACGCTACGAAAGCTTGAAGACTCCATTAATCAGCAGTAAAGGTTATTTAAAACAGTTTCTGCATCGACTGAACCAAAGAGTTAATGAATTGCACAACTTGATCGAGTTATCTAAGAATATTAGATGAATTTCATAACAGAAGGATGGATTACTTGGAGAGCACCTCTCCAAAGCATCTTCGTCAGAAATCGATGAGATGGGACCTCGTTCTCGCACAAGTAGTGATCTAAAGTACTCTATGATCGTGTTAAGACGGTCGGCTTCAATATATGCCGAGAGTGGAGTTACATCGGGCTCTCCGGCAAACTTTTCTCGAAAGAATTCATGGCAAATTGATTCTAGCGGAAATCTGAATTTGACACACGCGCTATAGAACGTGAATAAGCGTTGTTGCTCATTTTTAAATGAAATTCCTTTTCTATTGCCCATGATAGACTATTCACTGGCGCTTTAGCGTTAATAATGAATGTGTAGTTTAAATTCCTTGAAGCTTTTATGGCTTGACGAATTATGAATTTTTAAGACTCAGTATAAGGTATAGATTAATGCTGATACCGGAATGACATTCACTATTAAAACGAAACTGAAATTAACGTCATTTGCAAGAACTGAGCTTTCTTCCCAGATACTGGTGATGAACCAGTGTCCTCACATGAAGCTGGTGGCTTTTGCATCGTTGAGATTGGGGAGATTCTTATTTGGATTTGCAGAAAAGTATTTGCAAGGAAAATAATGGTACGATATTCAACATTTTGACCGTGGTTGCATGCAAAGTTTGTGTTAACGTTCTATGCACAGTTACAGCTTCTTTTGCAGAGCAATAGTACATTCTTTGAACCCACTGTGGCTGAGTTTAGCGAAGTTGTAGAGTTGCCCCTGAATATACACCTGGCCGTTGCTTCCCTTTTCCGATGTTCACGGAGCCTTCCGACCTTCCAAAGTTTGTCAAGCTGGTGCTACTTGGTGCCGATAAGTGAAAACACTGATTTAATACAATGGTAAGGCCTCAAAAGTCATTATGTGGGCTACGAACGTAGTTCTCTCTGAGGTACTCTATGGAGTAGAATTCGTGGTATCCTTCTAACGAACTAATCAAAGCCAAACGTTTTGTCCTTTTATCCTCCTGAATATATTAGAAATGAATGCACATTGCTTAAGAATTCATGGAAAGCTGTGCCACGTCAAAACTCATTTTTGTCTCTTGAGAACCACCTTTGTATCCGTTCGAATCCGAGCCGCCCACCCTTTGGAAGGCTTTGGTTTATAAAGGCTATTTTACGCATCATAGTTGTTCTAAACCCGATGATACCGAAGATGTCACAGCCCTCAAAAATGATAGAACGCAAAAGCATCTATGAAAACACAGAAGAATGGCGAAGGTAACCTCAATGAAACAACATCTTTAATTGTACTTATTCGATTAACATATGCATACTTGAAGTATGAAGACAATAGAAAGAAGCCATAATGATAAAATAAAGAGCAATATAATAGCCTAGAAGCGATAAAGTGATGGTCAATACTCTCAGATATTTTTGAGGACTATTTCCGAGTATTGACATAAAGTCTGTAACCTACAAGACGGATGAACGTGGAGAATTTGTGAGGAAATCGCTTTTGAGACAGACGCTGACGGAACAGGATCTTTTTGTATCCTAAGTCTGGGTATCTTAAGGACTGTACACTCGATCTCGTCTGGTCTCAATAGGACTTCACGGGGGCCCGAACTCGGCTGTGGTAGTTTTGGTGAACGTCGACACCGTGAAACAGTTTATTTGGAGCCTGAGCTGTCATTCGGAGAATTTATCGCGACACGCCCACCCTGGGCTGGTTGAAAAGCCGACCAGTGGATGACACCAATTTGAAATACGCATGAAGATTTTCGATTACAGAATAAGCCTCATGAGATTACGAATTGCTTGCACTCTCCGGAACGCCGCCAAACAATTTCGAGTTGGATACATTCAATTAAGAGAGAGGTCGATAATCACCTTAATAGCGCCCACAATAGAACCAGTGCACCGCGGAATTTTACTCTCCATGCTAACCGAGTCTGAACCTATCTTGTCCTAAGTTTCCCAATCAACATAAGATACACAACATAACAGAGGCAACATAAGCAACGCCGAGAGAGCAAAATCTCATTTGTAGCCATTATATTATTCGTCGAATAACACACATGGGTGCTCGCTTCCAGTATTTGCGAATCGTCACATTTTCCCTCTAAAATCTTTGCTAGAAAGTTTCACCCGTAGGCAGTTCACGAGCTGCGCGCACTCCCGTGGCATTTCCTCTTCAATAGATGTAAACTACCGGTTCCCATTAAAAAACCACTCGCATCCGTTTCACTCAGTTCTCGAAACCTTTATTCACAGGACTACGTTTTACTAGAAACACTCCTAGTTCTGATCTTTACTAGTCATCGACTTCCATTCTCACAATGTCCTATTCTGGTTCTCGAATGATGTCTTCTGTACAGCGAATGTAAATCAGTCTATTATGGTGTTACCACATTATCAAATTCTTCTCATTACATCAATAGTAATGTTGTCGCCATAAACTTTCGGTTTTGATAAGGCTAAACAGCTCAGTAAAGACCTTTGGGCAACACGATGAGTTAAGCAAGCAACATTTTGGAAATGATGGAAAGCAAACAAAGTGGTTTCTTTAGTTTTCGTTACACCAATAAATATTGAGTCTTGTGAAAAATTTTACTATTCCCATGCCCATTTCACTGTCCAGTCAGTTTGCAACGATTGAAGTCGTAGTAACAAACAACCGGGCGATAGGCTATAGTTGTTGATGTCACGTAGGTTTTCCTTCATCTACAATAAGAGCTATTACTGGCCTTTCATTAATAAACATCTTCCCATACTCATACAGCCATGAAAAGTGGACCCAGCGTACGTTACAAAATGACCTTCAAATGCTCGGATACAGTCTCTTTGAGACGGATGCTATCATCATCGACGAGAGGCATTCCAAAAGTAAATTTGTTAGAATAACATTTTCGTTTTCTGCAATCTGGTAAAGAATCAGGTGAACTGTTGAAACTATCGGAGTCCAGGTCTCGATTTATTCTCCTTTTTATTTTTTGAGTAGTATGACCTTTCTTCTAGATTCCCGTTTTAACCATTCCTAGCCAGTTTTGTTGATTGTCGATTTTCAAATACAGACATTAGAGCAGATGACATATGATAGCCGCAACAGATTCAACTGAAGATCTTTATTCGAGTGATGCCTCAATCCAAAACATCCGAGTCGATACGCCTAGGAAGACGCAGATCGTGAGAACGAGTTAATGTTGACCATCGACTCCGCACATCGCGGATCTGGAGAAAGCAAAGACGTCGCGAGGTCAAGCAAGTTAAATTTCGCCGACCCTTTCAAGCATTCTAAAAAAATTAAAGCCTTGGATCAGTGGTCTTCCTGCCCTGCATTCGATATAACGATGAATTCAGTCCGCAAGTGCTCTCTCCCACAAAGTGCCGTCAAAACGCATTGCTTCTCCGACTCACCTAATTTTCGACATTTTGGTGTGAGGAAAGGCGACTGCGATTCTTGATCGTTGAGATGAGCCGCAGCTTTTTGGCTCGTTTCCCTCACATGTGAGTTATGAGATAATCCTTCTCCTATCATCGACTTCTCGATGTGCGCTCAATAACGCCGACTGATCTTTCATGCTGTTCACGTATCGAGGAGGTTTTCAACATATACGCTAAGGCAGGAATAATCAATGAGTTAAGAAGGCAGGCACGGAATTAGGTGCTCAGTGTTATTTTCACTATATCCTCATTAATCTTGGAAGACCTCCAAAGCCCTGGCTTTCCCCTGCTTGAGTTCGAAGGTGAGTCGTTCATTATACCGACTTTGAGTGTTCTGTGAATCCAGCTCCAGATGACTCTAGTCAAGGGTTTATGCACGAGTCAGTAAGCAATCAGGAATTATTTTTATTTGATCACTCCTGACAGGTAGCATGTGAGGAGTGGAGCCTTTGTGTTGATGGAAACTGATGCAAGATTAGTCAAGTGTTGAAGTCTTACACTGCCTGTCCAGATTGAAATCGATTCTTTACCGACAAAAAGCATGCCGGTTTCCGAAACAAGAACTGATAAGACTACAAAGCCGTCGTCCTTTATTTCATATTACGGAGAGTAAAGTGGCTCTCAAAGTGATCCGAGTAATAATCGCAGTGATTTCCCTATTGCCTTTCTGGAGGCTGTAATTGCTCCGTCAAGGCTTTGAAGTGCAATCATCTTGGTTTTGTAACTGGAGAAGCTTTGCTAGGCTTTGCGAATGCTCTTTCCACTTTCTAAGCATCAGCCACAACTGCTGCTCTGCTCTCATTGAGGTCTCCTTTTGTCACTTCTTCTTTGCAAAACTTTGCAAATTCGGACATAAGTTAGTGTCTACGCCCTATTTGTGCGACTCCACACTAACGCAACACGTCGAGCTCTTCTATAGGCAGTGAAATGTTGGAAAAGTCAGTCATCGATATTGTCGACGATATCTTCTGAACAGCTGCTTTAACTTATCAATAAATACCTACTTACAAAAGTCTTGGGAAGCCGTTAAATCTTGTCTTTGTCTCTTCTTTTTCCACAAAACAAATATCGAAAAAAAAAACAATCGCGATGTGGACATGATTTTTGCGACAATATCTACACTGCTTAGGTAAAACATGCGAACCATAACGTACTGAATTCGCTATGACACTCATCCTCAAAAGAATCTTATCGCAAACATTCATACTTCGGAGATTCTGAAGTCATAGATTAACAAAAATGGTACTCCGTATTTAATCCTTAATCCGTCACGTTCGGTCGTTCTATGTACACTTGTAATCAAGCGAGCTGGTAATCCATCAGCGAGGAAAAGCTGCGAAGAAATTGCATTGCAAGTAATAATGCTAAAAAAGCACAATTCATTGCGATTTACAGAAATGTTTCAGTGAAATTGGACATTAATCCCAACGAAATAGTTCGCAGTATCTGCGCTCCATTTCTGCCTTTTCTACAGGCTTCATCTAGGATTTGATAGGTGCACAACTAAAGCTGATAGGTACATAGAAATTCCACTTTTATGCTTGACGTTTACGCTTACAATCCATTCAAGTAGTTGGTGGGCCAATGGGCCATAGGTGGGAGTGAGGGATTGAACCCAAAATAGGTTGAACTAAATAGCGTTTTAATACATTACGCTACACCATACTCTTGCCCGTGTGCAAATAAAACAAGAAATTGACTATTTCTCTATGTTTGACCTAGTTTACGAAACGCATGTCAATGCATTCATTTTTATTGACACTGACACCGCGATTCACGCATCGCTGTATTTCGCAGTCACGATGATGTGGTAACCCAGAGGCAAGGTGTAGTATGCTCAGTGAGAAAATGGTAGCTGTTCAAAGTCTAAAGACTTGACGAGTTGACAGATGTTTTAGCAAAACGTTATAAGTTACACCTGTAATGTGTACCCTTTCCTTTTTTCATCACCTGTCGTCTGCATCACCTGTTGTCCCCTTGGTTGATCAATTGACACAAAAAAGCGCCATCAAGCTTTCATTTTACCCAATAGAGTGCAAAAGTACCTCACTGGGTTCTCCTCAGCTTGAAAGTTCATTAGATGTCATGTTTTTCTTTTGAGATTTTCTGACCACTGGGTTGACGATCCACCTGACCCGTGCTTGAGATCCCAAAAAATTTGGTCAATAATGGCTTTCGTCCATACGTTGCCCCTAGAACGCGTTAGGAGTCCGGCTTTTTGACAATTTGCCAAATAGGTTGAAGTCTTTGGTCCTTGATTGCTGACATGGTTAAAAACCTCGGACCCTTTCTTTTACCTGTGAGATATGGGATACCCTTAGCATTGAACTTTCAACTTCACGCTCTATAACCCTGAGTTATATTTACTCTGCATATGTAACGACCAGGTTTCAGATGCATATGTTAACAAAGAAATTTTTAGTCAGAAAAGCAGCCACGGATTTGCATCTTTCGTTCTTTTACCGCATACTCGACACTCACAGAAACTCCTTAAGCCTTCCTCAATCGTTCAAGTCTTATCCTGCCTGAATAAGTGTTGTTCGATTCTTCACTGACGAATTAGTATTTCGGATCACAAAACGATGAGCCGGTAAAACGGCAAAGCCATCTTCTTTTACTTCATATAAAGACGGAAAAATGTGGCTATGAAAGAGATCCGAGTGGTGAACGTGGATGGTTGTTTTCCATTGTCTTTCTAGAAACTGTTCCGTTAGGATGTTGAAGTGCAATCATCTTGGTAGTGCAACTGGAGAATATCCGGGTGGGCTTTGCGAATGCTTGTTCCACCTTCTGCAGTTTCAGCCATAATTGCTGCCCTTATATCTTCAAAATTGTTTTATAGCTTCTCTGAAGCGTTTTCCAAGTGCGGACTTGAGTTGTCGGTTGCCTACAGCTCGTACGATTCAACGCTAGCGTATCAGGTCGTGTATATCCGGAATCCAGTCTTATGATGAGTTTCGGACTCTTGCCCTTCATAGCACTAAGGTGAAGATGTTGAATAAGTCAATCGCACTACTAGTTGATGCTATCGACAACGGAATTCTACCAAAAGCAGACTACATTTGAGTAGATCCCACTTCATGGCGGTTTTGAGATTTCGTCTTTCCAACTTAATGTGTTTCTCTCCTTCTTGCTAAAAATAGAATACTGCGCAAGTGAGACGACAGTGTATTCTGTCTATACAGAACATGGAGGTATAACAGATACATTCATTCCTGAAACATTGAGATGTGCTGTGCTGTGGTTTACTTCGTTTTGGTACTCTCCATTGAGAAAGTCCCTTGTTTATCATTGAGAGTGGGGCTTCTAGGACTGCAGGTTACCACAAATGGTTTTGGTCTTCATGATAGACTCAGCAATCTCTATATTTCATCGTCCGATTTTGATCTGTGATTAACATTGTGAAGCTCTTTTAACGTTTGTCTAGGTTCAATCTTAATACCAAAGTCTCCAGTGATGGCGTTAGAGAATTCATTACCTCTTGTGAAGACCTTCCACAGTTTCATGTAAAACGTTTCAACTTCGTCATAGTTGAAGTCGGTACGTAAATGTCGAAAATGGTCAGACCAGCGTTGTTTCACATCAACTTGAGCGTCGGTAAAGGACGTTAGTCATTCAAATGAATCAATGTTGATGGTCTAACTCGTGCAGATGTATGAGCCAACTTTCATGTCTACTCTGCTGTCGAACAGTTTTTCATGCCACAGACGTCGTTAATAGGGTGGCATCTTCTCGCCTTCGGCCCATAATGTCGTGCCTTATCCTTCTTGCCTTCCACAAGGTCCTCACAAAGAACTCGTATGCAAAACGTACACGCATGCATGACTATGACCGCGCAAAAACGCCAGATAATGGCCAAATAGACGCAGTAAGAGCAGTGAATCCATCCGCTGTTTCTGCGCGAGTTTCGATTGAGCAGTAGGCCGTTTTTGGTCATAGTTACACGTTAAATGCCTCTCTGGCACTTGGAGGACGCCTCACGTGGCCTCGCGACATTGCAACTATGACCGGTCCGAAATTTATATATGAAAAAGATTTTTAAACTCATTTCTCAACATGAGATAATCTAGTAACCATAAATTGACAGTAGGAGGCCGACCTTAACATTTTGTAAGGTTTATTTTGAGTGTAATAACAGCACTGGCAAATATGGAACAACTTAATTTCCACTTTTCTTTGTTTCTAGATACCATACATGGATCTCACCTCATACAAAAATTCCCAGTTTGAAATAAGATGACAAAAAAAGCTGAGAGTGTTAATCTAAGTTTACGAGAATATAAGTGGATTCAAGGGATATTTGTGCCGTTTGCATCGATTCGTCCGAAGTCGGCAATCAAGTAGAATGGAAAATGCATAAACGACGGCGAACACTAGAATGAGAACGAACGAGTGAAGAGCATCTGTTCGGACCAATCGGATCTCAATAAAGCTAAGCGCGTCAAAGCAAGCCGTTTTAATTGTTTCTAATAAGATCTAGGTGAAACTGGCTCAATCAACAAAGAAGATAAAGAAGTTAGTTGGACTTTGCCTTCATCTAATGGATCGTATCTATGTTGAGACAAACCATCATAACAGCGATCGACAAGACCGACAGGTACGATATCTTGTTATCAGAATATGTAAGAATCATTATCATCGTGCCAGGCTCTCTTCGTCTCCTTCAAGAATATACAGAGACGCCACACACGCAAACAAGGGCTAAGTGGAATTTTACAAGCGGGTCAAGCTATTCGATGAGTAACATGATTGCAGATAATGGCCTGCATATTCTATATGCGGTTGACTGAAAAGTCTCATTTCCCAGTTTAGAATCAGATAAATGTTTCCTTAGTGAAAAAATTACTGCGATTCGATTGATCATTCTTGTGTTCATAGTATTGTTTGGAAACCGACGATGGTAATTCTTGGCTAACAGCCTACCTAGGTCCTCCTAGTCTAGCCCGTTGCAAGTTCACGGAGTTTGCTCTTCCTAAGTGATCGAAAAATCTGCACTTCGAGAACAAAACCCTCTGGCCTACGTATAAAGCACGGCTATCTCAAGATTCCAAGACAAATCAATTTGAATAATATTTAATTAAATTAACAACAAACTGAAAATCATAGCAACCACGACGACATATGAATAGTTTGAACATATGTGAACGACTGGTACGAGAAACGGATTGAGTGCAAGAGGTGCTGGGATCCGTGAAATGTGGTGTATGTGAGGTCGGGCTTTGTAATATGTAAAATATTAGTAAAGGGAAGAAGCCTAAGCTACAAATACTTGGCGGACGCCCCTGAAGTTTTGTAGAACAATGAATAACATGCCGCAAAAGTATTTCAGACCCATTCGTGCAGTAACGAGTTTTTTACACAGTACCACGAATACGAAGAGGTGAGCGGAATCCGGAATCTATTCCTATTCTCTGCCCTTTTACGCCATCTTGAGCACAGATGTCCCACTTCATTTTCACCATCGCTCTAAGCCATCAGAACACGTTTATCATTCGCTCATAATCAACATTTGAAATAGTTTGACAACTATCAACAAATAAGGTGATTGTCCAGTTCTGAATTTTGAATGTCCTACCATTTCGCTTTACGCCATGTATGGCAGATCTGGTAATCTTTGACGTTACTTTAGTGCCATACCAAACTTCAGTTTCAGATCAAAGGTAAGAAATCTCGGAAGTTCTTGTATCAGACCGTTGTGAAGCTAGGTGACATTTCCACATAACAAACAATTGTTATACGCCGACAGAAAGACCGTATGGACGAGTTCAAGGTATGAGCTGTTTTTTTTGTCGCTCTTTCTGTATGCACGCAAAGGCTTTCATGCGCGAGAGGATCTGCTTGGATGTGTGAAGGTGGTAATCAAAGTTTGCCAAAAATTTGGCGGCCGCTTATCCTAAGCCAAGTCGATCTGGGTCTACTTGTTGCTTTTAAAGTTCATTGACAAGGCCACAAAGTCCATTCGTTATCAATATGAGGGGCGCAGTGGCCGATGGTTGTGGTTGTGATGCTCGTCTTCCACCCCCCAACTCTCTCCGGCAGTCAACAACAACACCCTATGGAAAGCCACAGCCAGGCTATCCTCGAGATTGCAAAGAGACTCGTTTAACCAGTTTTCTACGCCGTTCAAGAAGAAGACGATTAAACGAAGTGAATGCTACAAGTACTGGGATCCACACAGTGAAAAAAAAGACACTGTGATGATGGATGTTATAAAGTGCTATCAACATAGATTGTCGTTATTTGGAGATGCTTCATATGATTGCCCAAATTGCAGTCCGGTACGAAGTGAGCACAGAGCTTACTGATTAGAGGCGCCCTATGACACAAGCGTAGTCACTGATCGCATCTCGCTCCCTGGACTCACCAAGCCTATCATCTCTCCTCGATCCGCAAATTGATGTCAGTTTTATCTGGGAGAATAGCTGCGCTGAGTTGATATTGGCTACCGTAAGTATAAGCGAAATATGCATCCACTCACCTCTAGCAATGCTCAATGAGGTCGAATACATAGCGCATCCCTCAGGGATCGATCAAAGCCGAATGCTTTACCTTTTATATCTAAGTATGTCGAATAATATACAAGATTAGAAACTTCGGAGGGGATTGAACTTACGCCTCACCTCCGCGAAAGGTGAGAAAAGGGTTCAACTTCCACTCAAGGTTCAAAGTTTTATCTATTATTCAACGTTCTTGGAAATATTGATAACGTCCTAACACTGTTGCTAAAGCGGCAAAATAAGGAAATCATTCTTTATTTTTGTTTATTCTTTTTACTACGAAACGAGATTTTGGTAGTACTTTGTACTGCTGCTGCGCTATTGTGCGCAATCTGCACACATTTACATTTATTAAAATCTCTCTCTCTTTCTCTTACGTGGCATGATTCATGAATAATTATATGATTCTTGATTAATTATTGATTAGTTTGGTAAAATGGTAGATTTTAGCCAGACTTATAAACTCGAACGTATGTGTATATGTTCTGTTTACTTCACTTCTTCGTAGATGGCAGGCAATTATAGGTCAATCCGCTGTCAGCACTTCTGTAATTAGTTTGTTGCTTTGACACATTGCAATCGTCACCCCTTTATAGGTGAATGCATTTGCAGTGGGCTTGCTCTCGACTTGAGGACCACAAAGTTCAGCCAACTAAGAGTATGAAGTATCCCAGATTTCTTCTTTAAGCCAAACACGAGGTGTTACATTCATCTTTATTTGACAACCGAGGTTTCGGCAGTTCGCCTTCTTCAGAGCATGGAAAGGTCAAATTGTCCGCAGTCCAATCAGTCAAACATCTCCATTACTCCTTGGAGAAAAGCACCATACCGGGATTTTAATCGGATCGAGCACAAAATCGTTTCTTAACATACTCACCGCCTTTTATGTGTTCCACTGAAACATTCTAGTGGAGATCATCGGAAGGAGCTCACATAGGCTCGTAATGCTCCCTAACCATCAAAACAACAGTCTTATACACTGACTCATATCACGAGTGATAACGAGGCATTCCTCCCTGCTGTTTATAGTTGGATTGGTGGTGCCAATCCAAAACGCTTTCAAAATCTTATGCGGTGGTGTTTTATGTTCCTGTGCAAGGATGGCGACTTCGATGTCAAAATCTTTTCCATAATGCTTTTGTGCTCTGTGTGTCCTTAGCGGTGTGTTTCGTCTATCATGACGTTTGTCAGTTAGGTGTTCTTCTATGCGGGCATAGAGCGGCCTAGCCGTCTCGCCAATATATTTATCACTACACGCTTGGCAAGAGATTAGGTAGACTGTACCTACGCTCATGCAATCACCGTCTCTGCCGTTAGGACATATTTCACACTCTTTCATTATTCAGATGCGGTCATATAAGCGGTTACGAACTTATTGGCGCCTTAGAGTACTAGATTTATTAAAGCATGCCGAGTTTAATAGACAGTCGGTCTGGGAAATGTTAGTATGAAGTACGCTGAGCATAAAACGAACACATGAAATACATAGTTGAGAGATTTTCTCCCACGTTGCTTCGGTAACACCACAATCCAAGCTTATGTTCTTCCTATTCAGCTACTTTGTGCATAAATTCGTATAACCCTGTGGCGATTCTTTTTGACATTATTCAGCCAGGTTTCGATAGTAGGGTTTTCTCCAATGATCCAATGTAAGAAGATTGACCAGGCTGTTACTGTAACGCTGATGCTCTAGAAAATGTTGCTCCAGAATGCTAAACCGAAGCATCAACTCAACACCTTGTGATAAAGGTGATGGAAACTAGCTGAGAAAAGTATGTGACTGCTGCTTATCGTACACTTTCTAGTGATTTTCCAAAGATGTGCTACAAGGTCCAACAGAGAATTCATTTTGTGCTTGCAAGTAGAAAGATACAAAAGCTGTCACTGATGAGTGGTGATAAAACACTTGAAACTTATATTAGTTGGCTGATAAAGCAAAGTTTTAGCCACATCTTGTCTAACATGATCTCTTGAATGTATTTTCAAACAATATTGAATGACGAAGTCACACGAAAAATAGTAGAAAAGAATATTATAATCGCGATTAACATTATCGAACACTCTCTAAGCAATCTGGGAACAACGCGTTTACAAACAAAGTTCCATTTTGATTTTTTACTTCTTTATTTGTTATCGATGAATTTTTCTCTACTAATACCAATTATCGTCAGTAACCAGGTTCCAAAATCGCAGTACCACGTTTGTCAAGAAGAACAGCGGCAATGGCGTGATACAACGGTAGACCACCGCAAGTCATGGTAAAAGACCACATCCGCATTCAACCACCTCTAACGATACTCAAAACGTCGGAAACATGGCACATTCCTCAAGGAATGATCAAGTCCACACGCGTTGTTTTCTGTCCTCTATTATCTGCTAATCTCATCTTGCACTGAAACAAGTCAAGACCTAATGATCTTCACATTAGGGTTCTTAGAGGAGAAGAGTAGGATTATGCGGCATGACCCAGTATAGAAGCTCATCTCATCTTGCCTGCACTTCAGGGCATTCTTATTCTCTCTCAAGATCTGCCTTCTAGATTGGCAACAGGAGTCACACTCACGAACCTCAATGTCATTTTACTATAATAAAATTCTATGGATAAGAGCGATTTAATATTTGGAGGAAAAGGACGGAGAAACGCGCGTTTTTTAAAATCTTGTTCATCAAACAATAAAAGTAACAATAAATTATCATCTACTTCCAAGTTCTTCTCCGTCATTATCCTTTTATTCATATCGGCGAAATTGTTTTCAATCGAGATTTTCAACATCACACAGCGCTTTTTCAAAGCTATGCAGGATAGCATCAGAAGAGATGGATCAAAAATTTTTAGAATCAGAAGTAAGAAAGTTACTAAGAAATTGCTAAAATTACTTCTGAGTACTTTTTTTTCCAGTACAGACCGCTCTTGGCTTTGGAATTCTTCTAGGGTAATCAAACTTCTTTCGAAAAGTCGCTTCGGATAACACTTTCCTTTTAACTAATAAAACTAATACTAACTAACACTAATACTAAACTAATAAAATGACTAGTTAGACATATTGACATAACGCTTAAAGCTCTTGTAAACGGGCATTTCTGTGTTGCACTACTATCTGAATCTACAGGTGGTATGTCTGCTTCGGCGAAATTTTTTGAAATAAAACTGTTTATGATTGTGCGGATGTAATTGAATAGGGCTAAATTGCTCGCGAAAAAACTTCAACTTTTATAGGATAATAAGAGCTGAATGGCAAGTGTTCAATTCTAATCAAATTCAGTGAAAAAAGCTGAGTTTCATTTCCCGATAGAGCTGTAACTTCTAAAATGAAGGCACACTATCGGGCTGAAGTGAACAATTAAATTCGCTACTGCAATATCTCCTGCACTCTCACACTTCCCTATTATCAAACTGATGGGTAATGCGTTCGTATAGGAGCTATTCTACGACGAACGAATGTAGCCGGCGACAGCATGTCACACTCTTTAGCCTTTATGAGACATTAGATGTTAAAATAGAAGCGCTATGACAATAAAGAAAGATGTAGAGTTCTCAATACATAGAGAAGCGGATAGGACGAGGTTTGTTAATTGAAGCTTTTTAATCAGTGAAGATCGCAAAAGGATCGGGAGCATTGGTAGCCGCAATCTATATATCATAGCAAAAGATATTTATCTACTTAAACGACTCTATACCAAGCGGATAAGCATTAACGCTGCGGTGGCTGGTACATTTTTGACCACTATCTAAGGACATTGACTTGGTACTTTCCTATTGAATGGAGCGAAGCCAAACTGCTATAATGAAGATCTCGCGGTTCCGAGAATTTGTTGAGACACCGGCATAGCTTTAGCAGAAAACGTCCTATATATCGCTCAAAATACAGTGTTACGAGACGAAAATTGTGTCAGAAAGTAAATGACAATGCGTGTAGCATTATAAATATACGAACAAATTGCAGGTCGATATAAATTGAGGTGAACTCTCCCTAGCTTATCTGCTATTTCAATTTCATTCATCAGTTTTGTTATTTTATTTCCGTGATTAAAGTGAGAACGAGAACTCCTGAATTAGTCGATTCTGTATTGTTTCGGAATCAATACCTAAGACTGAACTAATTTCCCATGGTTGAATCTAATCGAAATAGAACCGATCTGAGCATCTAAACCGATCTAAACATAAAGTCGAGGATGAGTAGCCAATTAAAAACTGTACAAAAATCAGACAGAAGTAGAAATCGAAAACAGTGTTCGAATGAGCGTTTAATCATACACTTGGACCAAATTAATAAGCTTGGAAGTGTTGAATTACAAGTCAGAGATGTGTGCTCTGTAAAAGAGGCAGGTGTTCAATAAAACAGCGTACACCTAACGATGAACTCAAATGAAGTAGGCTTGAAGCGACTGCTATTTCGTGGTCCAGTGATAGCTCGCTATTGACGCGCGATAATCCAGTATACCGATGCCAACACACAGTGGTCACAAACCGGATAAAGGATAGAAGAACAAAGCGTTTGGTGCTGATCAGACCTTGAAGGACTCATCACGCATAATATGAGATGACTAAATGCATATCTGGCCTGAACAATCACATATGGTGGCCTATAGATGTGGTCGGTGCTGCTATCCTCCCAGACAGGTTTAGTGAGCTCTTGGAGCGAATCGAACTGAATAACATCTGTGTATTTCACAGCAACACCACCACTGCGTTATGTGGACCCAGTAGTCCATTACTAGCATAGAGTTAGGCTTTACATTCTGTACATATGGATTATTTTATAATTCGGATAATTTTTGGTGGCGAGAGGACATGGTGATTTGAGCAATAAAGGCGTGTAGAAGAAAAGTTTGGATCGCATTTGTCTTTGGTAATAGATTTTAAAGGCGTCAAAAACCTCAAAAAGTTTTAGTCAACATTTCTCCATTCTTGGAAGTTGCCCTATACTCCTAATTAGTGGAGAAGTAATGACATTTCGACATTTACTTCGTAGTCCTCTGGCTAGTATCGGTCACGCACTTTTCTACTCTTAACGTAACCACTGCCGAGTAACCGCAGGACCAATGCCTACTGTTGGCAGATTAATGATAAAATCAGGGCTAATTTTCAGTTAGTGAAATAATTACTTATTAACCACTTGTTTCTGTTCTAACTACGTTGATCGAGTTCTTCATCATGGTGCAAAAAATGGATTGCTCGCCATTTCCCGTAAAATTATTGAAGTAACCAAATATGGTAAAATCAGTCATTGATTATACTTAATTGAACTACTTCCATATTAGGCTCTCGCTCCACTGACGCCAACAAACCGACGTCGAATCGGTCTAATTAATCTTCCTTTGATCTTTCCAATTCATTTGCTCTTGAGAAAAGACATTCAACATGTTTTAGCGTTCATTATCGTCCTCTTTTACCTCCCTGCTTTTCCAATTAATGGACTGGAGACTAAGGAATACAAATACACAAGGCATTTCAATTAAGGAGACGGCAAGATCTTTGATAATCCCCGCATGTCTCGCTTGCGTCTGGAGAAATAAATTTTTCGATCATAGTATTCGTTTGAAATACTTGGAAAATGAACATGACAAAGCAAATGTTTAAAAATATTGCGATTTTCATCTAGAAAAAAAACCTCTCTCCCAATATGAATCGTTCATTTACAAAATTCCTTGTACACTGAGTCTTCTGCTCTAATTTATCGCTTTCAACTCTTTCCGTGAGATTTCTCAATGAATTACACGCTGCAGATCGCGATAATACATCTTATGTTAATGGTAGATCTATAAACTACCGAAGTGAAGTTCTGGTTAGAAGCCTCGTTACGATGACGATTAGAAGTGGAAGTATCTTATTTACCAGAACAATCTGTACAATCGAACTGTTAGATTGTCAAAGGAGTTGCGTAAGAACACTAACGATCATCAAAAAAAATGCTCTCACAAACAAGTGAAAAAAACCTATAAAAACAAAGCTTACGCTTCAGCATGTCGCTACGGCGAATAAATACTCAAAATTTCCGTTTAAATTATGTAGACGATTTGTCGCGCTGACAAAGCTCGTCAAGGGAATGAAGAAAGTTCAAAACCTACAGAGTTTCGGACTGTGCAGTCGGGTGTCAATGCCAGTGTTGTCATGCTTACAAAGTACTCAGTTCAAAGAGAGTTGTACTAATACAACCAGAAGTGTATAATCGAAAAGACTAAATCTGGGGTGGTGGATGTGCTTCGGTCACATCTCCTCTTTTCATCTCCTTTACGCTCTCATATGCTCTCTTTAATTCTTCGTTACAAACGAATCGCAACATATTAATTATCGTCGTCAATTCCAGTTATAGAAGTCTCTTCTCATACGCATGATGCGTAACAGTCAGCAATTGTTCAGATTCACTAGTTCATCCTATCATTAGCAGCATCATAAACAAAGCCGAAGCGCTCGCTTTACATCTGCTGATCTTCACTCTCATACACTCCCATTTTACTCCCGTAAAACATCTTCAATAGCGAGTTTGAAGAGATTCTGCTAGAATGCTCTACCACATGTAACATCCGTGACCATCGCAGCGTTCAAGGTTTAAAATCTCGAACTCTGCTCTGCAGTAGTATGCAATCGAAAGGGAAAAGTACGAAAGCACATCGAGTTTGAATAATCTAAAACTTATTATGGCTGAGAGAAAGTTGAACGAGGCCCTCAATGGTGCACGGCTTAGCGCATGACTTTCCCGAAGGAATAATCGCGAGTTCAAAGTCACCTCAGGTCCAGGCCTTTGCCCATATCTCGGCATTCTTATGGTAGTATTTGACATCGTACCATGCTTCAAAAATTTAGAAAATAACTAACAGCTAAAAAGTTGCAACAACGTAAACAATCGGAAAATAAATGGAAGAGTTAGGATTGAAAATCTTATAGAATCTTAGTTTGGACAAGCTGCTCCATGATGGTGGCTCTTGCTTAAGCGTATCTGAAGGTAACATCTAGTCTTACGATGATGAAACGGCTTACCGAAACTTTCTGTCCAAAAATTGTCTTACATTGCTAAATAGATTACAGGAATTAGATAATCGTAATGCTAAGAGCACTGACATATATATTACCTTGTGCATAAAGACGGCGACTGGCTTTGAATTAGAAAATACGAATTTATTCTGCATTGAAGCAAAGAAAATTATCAAGGTCTTGGCCGGCGATTAGACTAGAGGTGGCACACGTGTCACTCCTAAATCGTTTTTCATTTATCACCCACCTCACCAAAAATATGTAATGGTTCAGTTGGATAAGAATAGAAAGCAAAAACGGAAATAATGAACAGAAACACAAATGAATGCGGTTAAGAATCACGAAAGGTCGTTAACGAATCTGACAGGATCTTCATGGCACGAGAAGACACCCAGATCACATATCTTTATTTTTATATTTATCTCTGTGCAAAACTTTTTGCTTTCAAACGGGATCAACCCGCAGTTTACCCTATTCGGTGGCATGTGCTCTAACCCGACGATAGATGCGTTGTAGTATAGGAAGCGTGGTGGGAAAAGAGGCGTCGGGAGTGCAACGGGTTGGAGCACGTGCCCTCGGACAGGGTGGGATGCGAGTTCGAGTCCCGCCTTACGCAAAAGTTTTCCACATCATTGGGTATATCCATAACATCACACCACCGCGAAAAGTGGTTAAATAGAAATAATTCTGCTAAACAATTTGAAATTATTACACTGCGGTGTAAACTTACAGGCACCTAATATTGTAACTACAGCTTTGAAATCTGCTCGTTTGCTGGATAAATATAGGATACAAACTGGAAAACAAAAACTTTGGCCCATTTCGAGCGAAAAACTAAAAGCTGCTTATCAGTGTTTTATCTACTTTTCTTTTAAAATCGTTCCAAATCACAGGACTGTGCTAAATGGTAAGAGAGTAACATGCGCCATTCTTTCAGCTAGATATCTACTATAAAGAGAAGAATGAACGAACTTTTGAACTAGCAATTCGAATGCAATGTTTTGAAATCACTCAATTTAATAGTGAAAAGTTACTCACAAAAATGTAGAATCATTTGCTATTTCCAGTACTCTCTGCTAGTATCGTATTAGAAGTACTAGAGTAGTCTACTCGACGGTGAGTTTACATAAAGATAACAGTAGAGAAACCAAAAATCGGCAGTCAGAGTATTGATCATAACAACTGATTCTGCAGCCCTGTTAGCAATCCTTTATTTGAGAATAAGTTTTTGCAAGGAAGAAATCTTCATTATTCATAACAAATGTGACTTAGAAACTAATCACAATATTCGACGGAGGTGTTTTCCTCCTACTCTTGGACACTTTTTCTGCACTGAACATAACGATATTTGAAAAGAACAATCGTAATACATTCTCCATAGCATCGACTGTTTTCAAAATCCCGCAGTAGACATTCAATATAATTTTTAAAAATGTTAAAAGCCGAAGCGAGGTTGGTATTCCAGGGCTATACAGGGCTTAATGTGGGGCGTGGGCCACTGACGAGGAAGGCGAGACCTCCGAAACTCGTTTGTGGCTCTGGCGAGCCAATCTCGCTTAGGCTTCAAATATTCTTGAAGATTAAATCGTAAAATATTCTATTCTTTGATGACGGTTTGTCAGATGCATACAGTTACGATTATTCAAGAGTGACAACTGTACATATAGCATCC